>MU868654.1:69630-92329 GCA_036418205.1 Ostertagia ostertagi | reverse complement strand
ACTCCCCCGTCCTCAAGCTGCTCGTTCATATCACCCCTTATCACTCTGTCTCCCTCCCCCCCAAATATATGCTCCTGTCCCACCCTCTATATATTTCTGGGGACAACGCCATGTATGCTGGAAACACTTTAGACATTGCTCCCCTGCACCAAATTGTTTTCTGCTCTGTAGGCTTTCTCCCAACCGAGTTATGAAATTTTTCATAAAGCACTGCTTTTTTAGAGAACGCCCCGCCCACCGGGGTGGGTCTCCCTAATTCGATGTGACTTACCAATGCACACCTTACCCACTTTTTCCCAGTTCTCGAGGTTGTTTTGTGACTGAATTTGAAATCATGGTCTCAGTACCACTCATTTCGACGCACGCCACGCCCCCTGTGGGCGGGGCTCCGCTTAGCTGACGCATGTTTTGTACTTCGTGAGACCTGTTGTTCCGTTGAAAACGAAACCAAGCCTCAGGCGGGCGGGGAGACTCGAGTATGGGTGAGCATTTCATTATCCACGGAGTTTCTGCCCCACCTAATCCTTACATAGTCCCAGAGGATACCGCTGCGTCATGCGATACCTCCCAATTCATTCAATTCAGGTTCCCCATGTTCTCCATGTCTTCCATAGTGCTTCTCCACTCCCCTGAGCGTAGTACTGGTATCACCTAATAGCTACTTTCAAATGCCTTGTGTTACCGTAGGTCGCAATCGGGTGGCCTACCGTATGGCCGCACGGGGTAGATCCAGGCCGACCACCAATATATGTCTGCCTGGACTCTCCGTGACCTCCCTACACAATCGTACCGTTGGGTCGGAACCTCCCTGTATAAAAGTCACTCAATTAGATGGGTCGGAGTCTTCTGTTTCTCCTTTCTGCTTTAGGATCGACGAGCACCTGTCGTCACTCTAGGAGTGACGAGTCACCTTCTTCCTACCCGCCTTCCTGGCTATTTCCCCCTTTCGAGCCCTCGCCTCCTCTAGTGTGGGAGTTTTGCATTGTTTCTGTTATTCGTAAAAAAATTCTCTACATTCCTAGTGTCCGCCCTAAGGGTACCCCCAGGAGGCCCGTCGCGCGGCAAGAAGGCCGAGTCAGCGGACGAGTCGCGCGCGTATTAGGGATTTCGCGTCAAGTTAAATAGAATGTCCCATTGCACGTCCTGCACATCACGCGCTGCGACTCGTCCGCCGACTCTGCCTTCTTGCCGCGCGATGGGCCTCCTGGGGGGTACCCTCCGCCCTAAAGGTGAAATTGGGACCAACCACCCTCCAACTGTCAGGCCGCTAGTGACTGCTGACGCGGCCGGGTTTCAAGGAGCACTTTATTGATGCTTGTTCAGTGAGATACTTAGAGGTTCCTCGCTACTCCTGATGTTGAATGCCCCCCCCCCCCAAGGTTAAGGAAATCCAATAACCTTCTACGGTGTATCTTTTGCAATGCGCTGCGTCCTGAAATCATTAACGATTTTAGCATGAAATCGTAAACATATATCTGATAAACTTGCCTGAATTTGGGAAACTCCAGGCTGAGCTTGGAATTCTCCGCATTCTACCGAGTAATCCGTTTTGAGCACCGCCGACTTTGTAGTAGTGATCCGAACGCAGTGGTTACGATCCGATCACGGGCGAACTTGAAATTTTAGAAATACAGGGATAGCGTTAAAAGGAGAGATGTATGTCATATCGTTTGAATGCCAGGTGCCAGAACTCACGTTGAGGTCTGTTTGGGTTATATCACACTCTCCTCTCTGAATGCTGCCGCTGTATTTCCTGCGATTATAGCCAGTACGACAAGTAACATGTAGAACAACATGGCTGAGGGCGAGTTCTTATAAATGAACCTTACTACATTCTTTATGACTGTTATCACACTGGCTTGCTACTTGTGTATGTGGGCGGCTCTCATTTTCTGATCTCAAGAGACGTCTCACACCAGTCCATCAATCCGAACACAAGCGGTCTCTCCTATGCTATTACTTAGGGAGCGTTCAGAGTTGGCGATTGTGCATGCGAGTAAGCGATCAATCGATCAGGGGATGATTCATTAGGAAAGGGTACGTTCGAGTGGGCGGTAGGTGAGTAGGTGATAAGAAAATATAGGAATCGGTCTTTTGCTCCGCCCAATAACCGATCGCTCCCTCACTAGCCTAATCGCCTAGTCGATACGTGTCCCTGTTTTGGGCATCACTCCCATCTGTAACTTCTATGCGGTTCACTTTCTTGTGAGTACAACTCAAGGGAACAAATGTTGAATTAATTATATGCAAAGCAATAATTTATTAAGGGTATGTCTCTTGTTCACTAGAGGAGTAAGAATTCTGTTTTTTGGTGTACTTGTTCACCCATTAGTTCTACAGTCGTACCAATAAACAACAATATATTAGGTTGGAAAGAAAGTTCTGCAACACTCTTTCCTAAAATTTTCTTTTTTTCTGAAAAATTCATAGGTAACATTTATGACTACCAATGATAGAGCATTCTCAAGGCTTCAATCCACGAGGTGGATATAAGTTCTGCAGTCAGTAGTTATCCAAGAAAATTCAAAAAATCTCGACCACTAGCAAATCCGTACTCCGAGTCACTGTCTAGTACAAATGTCTACAAAACCATGGATTCGTGTCAACGACTGACACTATCTGCAATAGCTTCTAATGGCATGCCGTTCAGCGATACAGCGTGTTTCACCTTTACCAGCGCTTCCGATCTTTTGATATTTTTATAAGAAGCCAGCAGCATCCTCACACTCCATTACAGGTAGGGCTCTTACAGAAGCTCCACTACATACCCTTCGTTATGGGCACCATTGTGTAGGCAGTGGCCTAGGTTGTGAGTACCAGAAGCTGGCCGAGGTAGCTCGTCAAGAGCCCTCGTACCGCGACAATATTCATTTCTTTCATGACATTGCGAATCACCATGATCCGAAATGAGCCCGGTAAGAAATTCTGGAGTTGCGGCAAGATTTCTTTCCTCTCTTAGCGTAATCCCCTGGTCGAGCTGTAAATGAGTGCTACCTATCCTGGACCTTTAATCATCATCTTTATAACGAAATAATCAGACGATCAACTCCAACTCGAAAGTGAGGTCGCCTCCTTTCTCGACTCGCACTCCGCTGGGTTTTGGCAAAGGAGCATCAAGAAATTTTCTGAGCGATGGAGACAAGTGGTGGACACTCATGGTAGATATAAGACCGGTCAGGAGTTGTAACCAAAAAAGATAAAATTAAAATCAAAAATTTGAAAAAGTGTTGCAGGACTTTCTTTCCAACCTAATATACACATCTTGATTTGAAACTTGAATGTAGAGTTTTGAAGCTTATATTATGAGTTTTAAGGCTAATTCAGGGTTCTGCTCTTATGGAGGCCTGAATTTATTTGCTATTGCTATTTTTATTTGCTACCGTCCCATACCGTCTCTATTTGCCCGATGTTCTCAGCGGAACCCGGGAAAAAAGCTTCAACTTTCTGAGCTGCGCGACCACGATTCTTCCGATAGGGCAGGTGATGACTAAATCGGCCAATAATCGCTGCCTACAAAACGCGCGTGAAGATGCTGACGACCCGCGAGTGCAGATTCCGAGCAAAGGCGATTCCGACACGCCTTCCGCGCTCTTATTATCCTCAGAGGGCGGGTCTTGAACACCGGCTCATAATAACCCCCTCCCCAGATCGCCTAATTAACCAACCATGGAAACAACCATTAACTAGGGTGGTGGGTGTGGTTAGAGAAGGGGAAGGGGATCATATAGGAGGAAAAAAAAGTGATGTGGGTCGCATGGAGACCCTACTAAGGGGGAGAGGGTTGCGAATCTTTGAAAAAAGTGCGAACGCGACGGTGGACCCTGAGTGGGACTCTCACGCGAACGTCATGGTGGAGGCTCTCAGCTGTAGACTCAGGGGTGTTACGAGGAGCATAAAAATTGCTTAAAACTTTTGCAGCGTTTATCGGAAACCCTGTTCTTGCCAATTCATAGTCCCAAGTAAGTGGCTAGTTTGGCGAGAAAATTCAAATGAGCAGTGTACTGCCGCCACATGGAATCGCTTAGTATTTCTCCTGAAAGTTTGCAATAAAAAAGATTCTTGTTGTGATTCAAGTAAATGCCTGGTTTACTTGTGGCAAAGAGCGCAGGTGGGCACAGAGCCAAGCCGAACGCCGAGTTTCTCTCATAGAGATTAAATATTGCTTCGAAGCGCGCATAATAGAAGAGAATGACTGTCGCGATTTGAACTTTTTTCAATGGGTCCTTCCTCTCCCTCGAGGACATTGGCGCCTAGCTGGTTTGATAGGTTGGGTGGGTAATGTGGGTTCAACAATTTCTAGTACAATGCATTAGTCACTTGTCGCTTCATTATATAAACCAGAAGTTTGGTGTGTCGGTTTGTTTGTGTGTGTGTTTGCACGTCTGTCTGTCCGTCCGCAAAATGGTCGACTAGAGGCGAAAGATATCGTGATTGTGATACCACTTTCCTACCAGTATAAGAACAACCATTCAGTAGGATCGAAGGATCGTTCAATTCATTTCGGGGGTTTGGCTGTAAAGCAAGAGCTAAGGATTAGGCCTGTGGGCAGTCACCGCGCGACGTCGTACACGCGGCTTGCCGCGTGCGGGAAACCGCGCGACAAATTCGAGCGAGGTTTTAGGCATTTACTGCTTCCCGCGCCTGTGTATTCGTCAGTTACTTTCCTTTGTTTCCTTTTACTTTCGTTTTAATTTTTCTCCCAATCCTTCTCGATTTTTTCTTTTCATTAAATTTGACTCAAGCGTTCGCGTTGACACTAGAGCGTTCATACTTACAAGTGTTATGTGAGGTGGTACCGGGACACTGTGGGTGAAATAGGATGATAGAAACTAATAAGGGCTGTCAGGGCGCCTTGAACTCACAAGTCCCCATTCCGTTGAGCAGCTGACATTGACACTTGAGCGTTCATAATTACAAGTGTTATATGGGGTGGTACCTGGACATTGTAGGTGGGCGACAAAAATGATAGCAACTGATAGGGGCTGATAAGGAGTCTTAGAAGGCAGAAGTCGGCAATTCCATTGCGCAGTTCACGTTGGCACTATGGGGCTCTTTTCATAAGTGTTATTAGGGGTGGGTCGTGGACATTCTATCGATATAATCAGCTTGGCTTGAGCAGACTCTTGGCGAATGGTACATTCCATCTTGATCTAATACCAAGAAGACCAGAACTCATTAAAGGCAAACTCCGGGATAAAACGAGGGACTCACCTGTTCGAGTGTGAAGAGCTGGATGCTAAGTTGATCGAAGGTAATGAAAAAAGCAGGAAATACCTCCAAAGAACTCCAAAATTAGAAATTCCTCTTCGTTAGTCGCTTACGAACCAGGGCTGGGAAAATTACGTGTTTGGACATGTCTACAGCAACTGTTGGCTTTGTGCCATCAACCGACACGGCCACAAAAAGTCAGCAATGAAAACTGATTTTTCTAGTTTCCCTATTTTTTCTATTTTTCTGTGCTTTTTTGTTTGCTTCCTATCTTAAATTTTTTCTTCTCACTAGAATGATGACAACGTTCTTAAAATGGTCGTAAGATAGGCTTTGATGTCGATTTTCGCAATTGAAATTCGCTTAACACGTTGACGACAACGCACGTTTTGGCTTTTTTGGGCGCGTGGGACCGGCGCGATTTTGCGAGCGCGGCCGCCTCAGGTAATTCAGGCGGTTTTGGGTGGTAAATAAGGAAAAAACGTGATTGATACGAGATAAGATCGGTACTTTCAGTGTAGAAGCTACGCAATGGTATGGTAGTAAATATTTGATAAAAAGAAATAAAATGAAAATGAAAAAGCAAAATTTGTGAGGCTCAGCTGCAATGGAAGTCAAAACGAACTTTACCTCGATTGTACCGATACAAGTTATACGAATGCTTCCCTTAGGTTCCGCATTTACTTATACTACCCTTTGAATCTTTACCCTCATGAGGGGAAAAAGGAAACGAAAAATTAACTAAACTGATGATTTTGTAGGAATCAGAAACTCTCCTCTTAACTAAGGCACACGAGACCATTCTGTGGGTCAATGTATTTGTAGGTCTGCTGAGGTTTTCCCTTTAGAATACACTCAAAAGTGCTTAACTTGAATTGCGCTTGCGCAAAAAAATTAATGTAATGGGTGCAGGACACATACGTCCCGCGCTGTCCGTCATGGCCTGCAAAGTGCGGGACGTATGTGTCCATGCGTTGTCGTCAACGTTGTAATAGTCGTAAGATAGGCTTTGATGTGATTTTCGCAATTGAAATCCGCTAAATACTCCCCTACGACTTTCCAAACAACGGCTTAACATCTAGGTTGTTTGGAAGATCACGTAGGACGGTGGGCGGGCTCAATGGGGTTGGGGCGGCGCCAATGCTCCAACCTAGGCTCCTAGCGCCTAAACCTTATCAAAACGCCCCGCCACTTCTGCACATGGTCTGCCCTTGCGTACTGCTGCATATTTGACGGGGAAAACCTAAATTTCGCCAGAAATCCCGGAATTTGCCTTTAAATGACCGCCAAGCTCAGGATTTGCGAACACTGTGAATGAAGGATCAGCATTAGATGCTCACTTATGATAATGTTGCAATTTAATTGTGAGGCTAACACCATAACCCTATTCACCGCTAAATTATCAAAATTCAGGAGAATGGCCGAGTGTTTACAGAGCTATGTGTGATAAATATACCTGGAGTGCCTGCGGAATCTTAGGTCGTATGATACGCGCGATACCGGGCGGAGCAAAGCTGGAGTAAACATAATGTGAACCGCTTTACATTTTTTTTTGAAATTTACTCACGCCAAGATTCAAATTTTCATCTACATGTCGTAGCAATATTTTTCAATCCCTGTGTAGCCACAAACCTTTCCAGATTTCTTGAGGAATCTTTAAGAATTGTACAGATGGCCATCAAACGACCCGAGGAAACAGCATAACTCATAATTAAGCACAAGGAAGAAAGGTCAGCGTTTCTAAGATTGGAACGGGCGACGGACTTTCGGCTCGTCTGGACTGGCACCCTGCAAATAGCGCGGCTAGCGGCGCGTCTAACAAGATGAGGCAAACCTTTTTGGGCTTTCGCAGCGGTATTCAACAAAGTTGATAGAGGGGAGCGGTACACGATGTAAAGATCGCGCATAAAATGCGCAAGGTTCTGCGATTCGAGTTACATTCCAACGTGCATGGAGTAAGGACAGCAGTGATGGAAAGAAAGTACCCTAGGAAGAGATGAGAAGGAACAAGCATAGTGCTGTTGTAGCAACCAATGCGCTCATGTGGGGCGGAGGGGGGGGGGACATTCCAGGATAAAGTGAACCAATTGCCGTGCTCAGGAATAAGCCTCAGGGTGTGGAAGTTTTGAGGAGGGGAGGGGTTCTGTGGGAGTATGTGAGCAGTTTGTGTTTTCCGTGGCGTTCCTCCCTAGTCTCAGGTTTAGTCATAGTCTGCCCTACCATCGATCCTATTTCGAATGTTCTTCCCAAGCGCATGAGCGCTGCGATCAGTGAAACATAGATACTTGGCACTAAATAACTATCTCAATAAATCTCTCTAATTTTTCTCGTTCACTTGGGTAATAGTGGTGTCATTTCTTGAAGGTTCTTCTAATAACTCTGCGTTGAAATCTTCTCACCGATACCGCTGCTCCAAATCTGCGCGCGGAAAGTTTTTTTTCGAACCGCAAAATCGTGCGGAGTTTATCCGCAGAATGCACACGCTTTGACATGTTGAACCCGCATAGCCTTGCCTTGTGCGGATTGCCGTGCCGCTCGCCGCGCTATTTGCCGCGTACCGGGCCGTACGAGCCAAAAGTCCCGCACCCGGTTGGTATGTTTGAAATGGTTCGCTCTCGAAATGGTTGCAATCCACAACATTCCACCAAAGGATGAGGAAGGACCTGAATATACCGAAGTAATCGATGGCTGTCGAGGAAATGCAATCCTGCCATTTTACGACGTGCAAGTGTCATTGAATCTCGGATAGCAACAAACAGCAGAACGACCGAAAAAAATACAAGGTTGCTGGCGCGTTTCACCGACGACGCGCATCTATGGATAATTTTTTTCTGACGAGAACCTGCTAGCGGGTAGCTGGTATTCAGCCGCCAGTATGCTCACCTTCTGAAAAAGAATATCGTCGATGCCATCATGCCAGGTCAAATTGTTGGAAAAGGGCAAAGTCGGCTTCAGAAATGGTTTTGAATTAGAGTCAAAATGGTGAGACGCTGCTAGTTTTTGCTGCAGGTCTGAGATCAACGCAGATGTGCGTACTGGAGGAAGTAACAGTGCTTTAGACCATCTCCCACCCCGAAAGCAATCCGCGGTGCTTCCATCTTTACAGCTCCAGCTCACGGAACCGAATTCGTTCAACACAGGTGCAAGCCTTGAGCTGCCCGACTTCCTCACCGCGAGGAGTAGCCTTCACTGAATCCTGATCACTTAAAGCCACGAGTCAGGATTAGGTGACCATAGAAGGCCTTTCCATCACTAATATTTCCAGGAATGCGCTCAGAGGGGTGATGCCACACTCCTGACTCAAGGCCTCTGGCCTACTACTTACAGCGATGGGTTCGTTTCATCAGCTGGTCCCGCCCACCGCGGGATGTGGTGCGTGGCTGGCCTAACGTGTGAGATCAGCTAGGTTGATTGCCGTCCCAACCGAAGCCTCCTTCACTGCTAGAAGGGAAGGGGGTTTCGATTCGGTCTTGTCGACGGTTTCTTTGCGTTTTTTCTTCACTGTCGTTCCACCTCCCATCTCTACACTCAATTTCAGGCGCCATAATGCCCAAACACGAGCCTGACACAGGGGCGAAGCAGTGCAGGATTGAGGGCCTCGAGTCATGACATGTGGATGGTTTAAATTCGCCACTAAAGCTGCCACCATTGATTTAGTAAAGTATAAGATAAAGGTCTAGATCAGATGACCGATCGAGACCGTGAACTCATCTCTCCGCCTCCTGTGTGGGAGGATGACGAAACCGTAATGCAGAATTTCGTAATGAGCTTTGTAGAGCGAGCGTTGCAGAATTAGAACATTCCTTATTCGTTTCTATCGTTTTGTAACATATTTTTCCTATATTTTTTCAAAAAAGTAGTATAAATACAACATCAAACGTATTACGCTGTGACGTAGGAATTATGACAGAGAGAACGGCTGACAAAACAGGAAGCCTGGCTCGGAAATTGAGATAAATGTTTTGAAACTTGTTGCGCAATTGTAAAGTATAATAAAAAACAAAGATGATCGGCATCGACACAGCGATATATATCATTTTTAGATTAGATTTTATGAGGCCGATTTCATTTGCATATCGTGCTGTTTGTACTGGTATGCCAACGGGTATTTGAAAGATAGGAAACTCTTTATTTACTAGCCTGACTTTTCGAGAGAACCCACCAAAAAGAAGAACAGCTTACGTCTCTCCAGGAGGCCTGGATTATAGCTGAAGGCTTTTATTCGTTAGCATACTCGATTCCCAACCCTGCACAGTATTCTTGACAGTCAAGTAGCTACGGACCAGTACTACGGGCAGGTGACATACCGGTTGAATGCGAATTCTTGACCATGTGCTCTCTGCCGTGTGGAGTATGTACAAGATGAACTGAATGCGCGAGAGCGACAGACGGCTCGCAGGCAGGACCAGAAGAGTGGGATCGCATTAGTCGTATATGCCCGTATCCTCCGACGTATTTCTCTGGAACGTCCAATAAAATATGTGAGATGATGATCGCGAAGTAGCTAACGAATTCCGAACTGTCAAGCGGCTATCTCCAGCCCGTCTGAAGAAACGAAGCATGTGGAAACGTACAGGCGCCAATAAGAGTAAAAATTCCATCTTAAAACCCATCGTCTATGCACTACAAGTAACGAAAAAACACAACTTGCAAAATTCAAACATATCAAATGCCGAGGTTCCAAGAAAGAACGACATGGAAATTCATTTTTGCATTTTTTTGTGTCTAAGTACTTGGCATCAGTGTTTTCTTCATGCCCCTCACGATTGTAGATTTCGTGTTTGTGGAGGACAGTGCATTTATTTTTGTAATCTATTAAAATTTCAAAAGCCACTCCTTACTAGCAACATGGATCATTCCACTAATGACATTCATGCTGCTATACGTTTGAAGAATTTCATAGATGGATGCCTGTGTCCAAACGCCGTCATGGACGCATTTGTTCTTTGCAGAATTCCAGAATTGTTTTTTGTCACATCCCTCGTTTTTTTGCTTGGGTAGAAGCAAGCTGTAACCGCATGAATAATTTTCCAACCTCCCTTGCTTGAACTATCTAGCAGGCAAGTCACCCATGCTCTAAAGCATTGCTAAGCCTTGCGGCTTGAAAAAATTACAGGGAATGTGGCATACTTGATGGGCAAGTTTGCATAATTTTTCCTCTAGCTCAAATAGGTTTGGAAGGAGGGAAAGAAGGTAGAGGTACTACGGGTGCGCTTGATTCAAGTTTGCAACATAGTATATACTGTGAAACATTCGCTAAAAACATTCTTGTAAAGAAAGCGATAGCCTTGAAGATGGTGGGAGTGAAGGCAGACATCGGATGTTGCCAACAAATGATTGAAAGTTTAACTGGATGTAATTGATTCGTGATTTCGCATACGGGAGGACCTGGAAGGCTCAAAATTTTTTATGAGGGCGTGCCGCGACAAATTATCATTTCGGTGAGTCGTCCCCAATTTCTAGCTTGTTTTATGTGATGAAAGTGGTTTTTTCCCTAATGAGTGCGATACATGATGTATAGCGAATTCTTTTCTATAGCACGCAGAGCTTTGTTGAATACATCGACCACAATTGAGTTCAGGGAACTTCGCTAAAATTGAAATTAAGCTAAAGGAAGAGTATGACGAATCATTAGGTCAACTGCTGGCTTAGCTCTGCGGTACCAGGCGGAACTTTGCAATGAGAAGCACTTTTAACAGCCAATAGTCAAAACAGACCAAAGTCAACAACGTGTGCCCGGTATTATTCACAAAAGGGGCCGACACATGCTTGACAGGTGCCTCCGACGTAGATCACACAACCAACCCTCCACCAGCAGTATACTTCAATTACACTTGGCAGACCTCTTGCTTATCGAACGTCGCTTTTTCAGGGACTCAATAGCTCCCTCGAAAACCAAGAAAAGTCTCGAAAACCCAACGTGATGCTGAAAGGTCCATCGCCGAGTTCCTTGGAGCTCCAGCATTCTGAACACCAGGGCCGACTGAAATAGCTTATCATTGCAAGATTGCAGATTGTAGAAGTTCTGTTTGAATTCAAACAGAACGTTTTAATTCGAGCTATTGTTTTGTTCAAGCTGAGATACATGCCTTTTAAGTTCGTGTTAGGAAAACGACCGAATTTTTCCAAAGACCTAATATCTGAGAAACTATCGAGTCATACAGTTGCGTTTCCCTGCAATTCAAACACGCAGTTATTGTCAGCTCAAGCAGATTGCTTCACATCCACAGAGAGGAAAATGGATCAGAGTTTGAAGAGGGATATAGTCTCTCTGAACCGTGAAATGTTTTGTTTTTGTTGCAAATCGCCTTCGGTCACATCAGCGCAACATTATTGAAGAAGGACTCTACGGCAAAGTCGAAGGTAGAAGAAGGGGGATGAGCGAAGTCGGATAGACGTTTCCTCGAAGGGTGAGGAATAGTGCGCGCTTCGCAGCAAAGAGTATTCCAGCAGCGACCTTTCACGAACCTCTCTCCACACGTCTACCCTATATCCGTTTATCTCTAGCCGTCAATAGAGGCATAACAGTTAGCAATGGAGGGGCCAGCACCGATGATAGTCGCATCAATGCGGAAATTAACGGGCAGATGAGGGGTTCCAACCTTGGGTTCTGGGCTGTTCCCCATTGTTTTTCCACATCCTTCACTGGTCTACCTCTGCATTTATTTCATGAGCGGGATGTTCATCATGAACTCCGCCTCTAAATGCGGATGTCAAGAAAATCGTTACCGAGCAAGTAGTGGGTACCCCAGTCAACAGTAATATGAGAAAAAATGGTTCAAAACCCACGAAAGAGAACAATTTTTCAAAGTTGATTTCCGCTCTAACGATAAGCGTGATTAGAATAGATGATGTTATTGGCCAGGGCGCTTCGCTCTAATCTCTCTCCTCTCTCTCGCCGCAGATGGCAATCTCCTACCGTCCAAGTACCAAAGCCGGAGTCCGGCAACGCATTTCTCTAATCACTTCCTTGTCTGCCATCCTTTAGTAGAAATGAACCCTCCTGTCCTGTCTATCATTTTCTGGCTTATGAGATTTCAAAACGTAGTCCAAAATGTGTGGCCCCCGGTCAAAATCTTGTTCTACAAGATCAAGCATGAATATTGTGGCACTTTAGGATTTGGATATGCACAGCCCATCTCGAAGTCAGATGAGGCGAGTCTATGGATTTGACGTGCCCAACGCCGCACTTGATACAAACGGTGTGCTCTAACACTTCACTGGATATTAGCAGCATGCTGGAAAAGCAGCTTATCCGTGCAACTTCTATCAAAAGTGGCGGCCGCCACATCAAACCCATAGACAAGCCTAATCAGACTTTGTATGGAGCACATTTTCAAATGAAGATCATGATAAAGCAACCTCGTCCGATTATCTTTTTTGAAAGGAATTCCACTTTGGGCGGCTGTATCCCATATGTTTTCGTGGAATGCGTCATCAAGCAAAACTTGGTGTATGGTGGCTGGATGGTAGATCTGGAGGTAGCACATGCAAACATATTGTCGGAAGTCAAGGGAAAAATAAATGAGTCGCTTCTCGTATACTTGACAAATTTCTTGGCTTTTTCGCCAGTGGCGCATTATTTAGCATTCCTGCTTCCACTGTAAATCCAACCCATTCTAATCGTAACCCCTCTCATAAGAAATGGTTTACGATAGTATCCTTGAAGGCACAACCCAGGATGAGTCTAGGTGAATCAGTCTCAATGGTGACTATGATAGAGCTTTTCGCGAAAATCGCAATGGTCCCGTTCCAAAAAGCGCAGTCGGAACGCTATAGTCTTGCAAATTCTGCCCAGTGCTTTCTTCGGTATCTGACACTTAATTCATTGCCGTTTATCGTTGTTTTCTCTCTCTTTCGCCTATACCCTTTACCCCACGTTCACCATCTGTCACTCATTATTCTAGCCTGAAGATGACCAACACTCATCTCTGCCATTTTCAACGAATTTTCATTTCTCGTTTCATTTTCGATTTGATTGCACTAAATCCGAGTGTGACACGTACCTTTGAAGTTGAATCTTTAATGATAGAAGTTCGATAGTATTAAGAATTCCTGTTTTCGTTGAGAACAAACTACAATAAATACATGCAGACGACCATCAGATCATGGTATGAATTGCATTTCGTGGTGTTAGAAACAGGGTGAATATTGCTTGAGGATTCCTCAACGGCGTCGAGGATTTTCGCCTGATCCTTTACGTTCTCGCGCGCGGATATTCACTCTCGCCACCCGCGAGCCGTCTGTGCTCTCCGCGCGTACATTCACTCTCGGCACTACTCTCGCACAGTAGAGAGCGATGGTCGAGGAATTCCTCGACCGTTATTCACCCTGGCTAGACGAATGTTTGCATTCGATTGAAGTAGCGCGGTTATGATGAAAACCCACTGTTTGACGAGCCGGAAATAATCTCACTATGAAGCCAACATAGAAATCAAGGATGCTACAAGAACTTATTTGCAAAAATGTATTTTCTGATCAGAGTTGTCACACTTCTACAAAAAGCCTTTGTTTTCAGTCACACTCCTACAAAAAGCCTTTGTTTTCATCATTTCGTAAAAGGCTGACTCAATTGATGACTCAATTGAGGGGACTGGTTTTCCAGGAATGCTTTCCTACTGCAGAGCTAATGCGAGAAAATAATGCTGTAAATACAACTAAGCGGAAATGTAGTCAAACTCGTTAAAGGTTTTAAGGCAGATATCGAAGTTGAGCTGAGCGGAGTCTTAGTTCAAGGAAATCCACGGCCACTACCGCAAGCTGTCAACTAGCCTACTCTTGGAGAACTGTATGCACACTATTTTCCAAACCTGAATAGACTCAGTTTACTATTTCAATGGAAACTGTGTTTTTAGGAATGGATCTCCCATGGACCCATACAATCTTTGTGGCAGCCATCACCATCACGTTACCCTTATACGTCATTATAATAATTGTTGTGATACGTCGCCGAAAATTCACACCATTTCATGCTATGGTACTTTCACAGGCAAGGAAAGATGGATTTCCCTTTTCAATCGTTTCTTTTCATTAAACATGAAGAAGCAGCAATTCAGGGCGTTGCAGACATCTATTCATTGATCAACTGCGCGGCCACTTCTTCACTACGTGAATCCCAGCTTTTTAATGAGTTCTTTCTTGAGAATCGACAATTTCTTGCTAATTACGAATTCCGGAGTACCTGCTTCACGTTGTACCTTCGAGATGTTGGTATCACTTTGATGTCGTTGCAGAGGTACTTCTGCGTCTGCCAGACTGGAACAAGGATTGAATGGGTAACAGTTCTGCTAGATTAACTTAGATTATTTTAATTTTGTGCGCACTAGAAAGGACATGTAACTTTGAGATACCGCGATCAGATTCGCACCGTTCTGCAAAAAAAAAGTTGATTGAATGAAGGTGATCATATGGGGGCCGTCAGGGCAGCGGTTACGATTGCTTGGGGGTGGCACGGTTTTGATGACGGCGTTAAGCGAATGTCCAGCATGGTCAGGGCGCCATTGTTAGCTCTTAGTGTCATATCTATGTGCAACCATTCCACCAACCTCAGTTATTGTAAGGATGAGTGGTAACGGTCATTTCCCACCACGGTCCGCCACAGTCAAGCTTGTGTCTAGGAATCCTCGCCAGATCGACAAGGGGAGTGCCGTATTCGGGCCGCTGGTAAGAAGGGCGCAAGCCGGATCGATACGGTCGGACCATCACTGTCGGATGACAGTTATCAAGGAGTGATCGATGCTGTCCAACATAGGGCAGAGAATTTCATAGCTATGTTATTCCATCCACTTAAAGTATTCTTGGTTTGAAGTGGTCTGCGTAGTGATTCTGAGCTACCTCTGTTATTTATTACGACAAGGTATAAGGTTCCATCTCACATCTTTTCCGAGGGATAGTTTATATTTCAAGATCAATCTACCAACATAAAGATTGTGAGGCACACGGCGTGGCCCTGAGTGGCCAGTTAATTGCGCGCGATACAACTGGCAAAAAGCAAAAGCTATCCAAAGCAATAAATCTCGATCAAGTAAGAATCACTGAAAGGGGTCGTGTAAAGCACGGGCAAATCCACTGTTCAAGGAGGAATGCAGTTTTCGGCGTCAATTTCTAATCATATAATTGTGAAATTCTGGAATTCGCTGAACATTTCTACACTTATCAGAAAAAGAAAAAGATTCTTGCTCTCGAATCTGCTTTCACTTCTGTAAAAATTGTCCATGGAAGGAGTTCTAGACTTCTTGGAAATCGTCCCTTCTGAAAACAGCTATAGTCATTTGAAAATGTTTCCGAATTTCAGTGGTAGAAAACCTGATCCAAGATAACAGGCTTAGGCGGTTACAAGCCTTCTGTCAGCGAACAAAAGTGGTAGTGGGACTCAGCTTTCCAAAAAGATTTTCCAGGAAATGAAGGATGAAGAGGTGCTGCCATAGTATACTATTTTTCATGACTAGTTCCTCCGTTTCTTTTCTCCATTTGTTGTAAGGCTTCGTTGTTATTGATTTTTCTTTGACTTTTTCTAATTGTTGAATGACGCTTTCGGTGGAAAGTAGACAAGCTGGGTTTTTGGTTCTTTTTTTCAATGGGAAGTTTTCGAGGACAGGTAAACTACGCTTTCTTACTTCGACCTGTGCGCAGATGGGAAGGTTCTCTTCATGTCAGTTGGCAGACAGAGGGAGGGTGGTTGTGCATCAAAATCTTCCTGGCGCCTCGCTTGGCCATGCGGTGTTTGTAGATAAACCAGAGCCAACTTTCTATAATGTCGTCAACCACACACGACTCACCTTATCGGACAGTCTGCAAACTACATTATTTTCAGATTATTTCTCACATGCCCAGCGTCCTTCTTTGTAATTATTCACTGGTGTAGCGGACTTCTGTTAGCGTCTCCTTTATTCCAAGTGTCGGAGGACGTCAAGTATCTAATGACAACCAAAGTGGAAATTTCAATTTCGCCAACACTGCTAGCGGTTTGTGACTTACCCAAAGCTCTTTGATGTCTTCTCTAATGAAACTCGAATATGAAAAGGGACTGATCAAAAAATAGAATACTGGTCCTGCTTGATCCGAGCCAACCAAGCCTTCCACCCCTCCCCCCC
Source organism: Ostertagia ostertagi (assembly GCA_036418205.1). Lineage (NCBI taxonomy): Eukaryota > Metazoa > Nematoda > Chromadorea > Rhabditida > Trichostrongylidae > Ostertagia > Ostertagia ostertagi. The sequence continues at coordinate 76,028 of MU868654.1, read as the reverse complement.
CGGGGTTGGTCAACTGGTACCAGACTTGCACATCGGCTGGCCCCGCAAGTCATTGTATAGGCCACATCGCATTCAAACGCCACTACGAATGTACAAATGGAAGTAGAATGCGTGCCGCATCCCAAAAAGGGATTGATCAACGGCAAATGCTTTATCCTTATCCTCCATAGGGGCACGTGCGTGGAGCATTAAACTGATGAACATTTTTTCTGGCGATCCTGGGTTCGTCAGAAAAGCGGCAGCAACATTCTCGAAGATTGAAACTTTTCTATTTTCAATAAATTCTACAGGCCTTGTATCGTTGAATAGTTGCACATAGCAAGCTTTTTGTTCACTGAAAACGTTTAGACAGCTGTACCACTGTATGAGCCCAAGAAAGTGAAAAACAGAGAAATGCAAAAATTTGTCCTCAGTTAGAATCGAACCACAAGCCCTGGTTTTGAGATGTTTTTTAGCATTCCCAGAGCCGCTATAAAAGAAAAATTAGTTTCATGCTTGGTGAGCGTGGCACTATAATACGCAAAAATCCGTTTTGAAAGGGCACTCCATGTCCTTGAAGGCTTCCCTGATTAGCCTTGGTAACAACACAACGTTTTTATTAGCGTGTTGCAATATGAATGTCCCTTACCTGGGCTTGCTCTACTTTTGCAGTTTCAGTTGTACATTAGTTCCCATTTCGCAGAGGTGAATCAAGACTGCTAGGTTATTTCCTCTCCTTGAAAAAATCTGAGGAAAGACTGGAGAGATCATGGTGTGGGAGATTCATACTGAAACACGCTAACAAAAACGATGTGTTGAAATTTTCTCCCATTAGGGGCAAGCTTCGGGACGAAACTGGTGTAAGACTAAGACGCATCCTAGTGATAGATGAGGTGCGGAATGAACTGAAATTGGAAAAGAAAACAAGCGAAACCATTGGAAATGCTGAAATTATGTCATCACCTTCAGTTATGTCGATGTGGTGCGAGGGTGAGACAGGGCGATCAGAAACAACAGGTTTCAGAAAGGACAGGACAAACACGCGAGAGAGTTCGATCTTCGAGAGAGCACGCTGACCTCTAAATCAGTGTACATACATACATGCACCATTCATACAAACCGACACACCAAGTTAGCGGTTCATAAATTACCAGATTAGTCCCCATTAACACATTCACGCCGATGACTCTTTGAATGCGTGATTAGGTTTCATAGAGTCGTCTTACGCGCCAGTTACACATCGTTGGGAAAGCTTTTTTCTTCCCTAAGTTTTGCACGCCAATGTAGTAATTAATCTGAAATTAACAGAAACATGCAAACTTTGAAGAGTAGGTATTACGATAATGAGGGAAACGAAAAGTTTCCAAACTTTTGACGCGCGATTTTTCAAAAATCGTATTTTTCGATTCCGACTTTTAATTTCGGAAAAGTGTAATGCCCATCTTATTGCACTCCTGATTTTGTATGTTCTTTGTGAATTTGAAGCAATTTTATTGACCACTGACAGCGCTAGATAAATAAAAAAGGTTCCAAACTTGTGACGGCCACTGTACCTACAGACATACAAAGCGATACACCAAGTTAGCGAGTCGCAGTCTACCGCTTCAATGTTGCTATTATTCTTGATGACTCTAGAAGCAAAATTACGAAGAAGGGTTGAACAGGGAAAGCGGCTAAAAAACTAGCCTAAGCTGAGCTAAGTCACAATTGGAAAAAAGAGCTCAAATGTCATCGACTGCTATGTATTCCTTATACATCCCTTTTGTGTAAGTGAAGCAAAGAATTATGAAACTGGATGCTCAGAGGGTAAAATGATATCGTACCGGCACAGGTTATCTTGCGAAAGCTGCCATTTCCTCAACGCGGGCATCGTCACTGCGTACAAGTACACCTCCTAGCGCACCTTTGATGACCTCCCTTCAATGAATCACCTCCTGACACTCACTTATAAGTATCGCACCCCCTTCAAATCTCAATATCTGAACAGTTAGAGAGAGCTTTGCTTTTGCTTGCTAACGACTGTAGTGAAATACAGGCAACAAGCATCTCTCGAAGTAATTTTGAACATTTGAGAATAGGAATCTAAAATTCTCGCAGTAATTAATCAGTTCCAGCATGAGGTTTTTCCTAGCTTTCCTACGTGAGCATTCATCCCCTGAAAGCGATAATTCAGCTTGTGAATGTGATCCTACTCTCATCATGTACCACATTCTTCGCCATCTGCGTCATCTGCTATGCTCTTATTTTCATTCACATTCTACATAACAAACTTCACAAAAATCAGTGAGATACTTATGAATCAAAATCTCAAGCCCCTCAAGACTAAAACTGTCTGCTTCTGACAAAAGAAGCTGTACAAGTTTTGGCTGAGTGAGTAAACAGAGTGAAATCGTCTTAATCAGATCCAGGAGTGGTGAATTGCGCCTTTGCGGTCAGGTAGCTGGACTTGTGGTCGGTTTCTTGGTCCAGTTTGTGTATAATGGTGGTGTGTATGTCCTCAATAATCTTGGACAGGTAAGTGTTTCTTTGGAGAATAGAATAAACTTTTTGTTCCATATAGTCAGTTTTTTAATGATGAGGATAGTAAAAAACTAAGTACTTTGATTTTCTCGAAGCTGTCATAATCCCATTCCACACTTCTCGACATGTTTACTTTGAAATTTTTTAGAAGTGACTGCAAATGTACATATTATGTGGACGAGTTATCTAGTAGGTGAAGGTGTTAAGTTAGGTGCATCCTTCTAGATGTGTCCCAAAAGTGGAAATAGATTCTGAAGACTCACCCCACCTTTCTTCCTCTACGTTTTGGCAGCGAACGGACTTTTTCCTCATTTTTTTTAATCATTCTCACCTAATGGTCTGTGTTCAGTTCCAGAAATAGTTTTTTTTTTCAAAAACTTGACCTCTTGTTATTGACCACTTGAGCATGCATTTCCTGAATGGATAATATTAGCAAAAACGACGACGATTTGAGCCCTGCGATGTTCTTCTTCTTGCAACCAGCTATGCCTTCCACTCTGGTAGGTTCAGATCAAGGCAGAGGATCGTTTTCAGCAGTTCCCGTTATAAGCTTCTTATGTGGCAGTCCCAGTCGAATGATGTTATTGACTTGCCTTCAGTTGGTACTTTCAAGGGACATATCCCACGGAACCTAAATGAATTTGAATCAGATCATTTGAGGAGGAGTTGCAGTCTTCATTTTGAATTATGCCTTCGTAGCCCTCTCTGAAACGTACGAAAGGAATTCGCAGACTGCTTGTGTGGGACTACGTCACTCTAGAGAGCACTCCTGACCAGTGGCTAGTGGAGTACACACGATGTGTGGCTGACACGCCTAATTTTTAGTGAAGCCAGAGAAAGCGGCCCAAACCGTAACAAGCCTGCGCTCGGCAGAGTGGCGTGATTCCTTGTGTCTTCCCATGAACGGTCGGTTAGCCCACAAAGTTTCGGGCTATCTTCGAGCGTATGAAGAAGACGAACGGTTAAAGGACAGTTAAAGGTAAGCTCTGGCATAAAAAGAGAGAATTAGCCTTAATATAGTGTACTTAATGCTGTATAATGCTAATTGGGTCGGGAATGAAGAAAAAAGCAGGAAAAACAGTGTGAGAACCTCAAAAGAAGGGAGCCCTGTCCTTCTCAGCTGAACATAAGCTAGGGCTAGAGAAGGACGTGTTTGAACATCTTGTAAGCAACTGCTGTACTTATACCATCAATTTACACGGCTAAAAAACTCAGCACCGAAACCCGTTTGGTGCTATTCTTTGTTATTTTCCATTCTTGGCATTTTTTTGTTTGCTTTTGATATGAACTTTTCGGTTTTCATTAGTAAGAATGACATTTTCTCGGTAGTGGTCGTAGCATAGGCTGTAGTGTTAACTTGCGCAGTTGGAACTTGCTAAATATTGTCTTACCCTCCAAACAGCATTACAGCTTTATGGGTGCGTGACGATTCAGTCGTGGCGATGGCTAGGTGCCGCGATGCGATTCAGGGTTCTAGCATTGGGGAATGTAGGATTAGATGAAGTTTCCAGTCGTGAAACACGGTATATGATCACCTGCCCCCTTAAAATACAGGATCCTTGTCCTTTGCCATTATTTACAAACTTATTCTGTCATACTGATGTTATTGCCTTCCTCACCGTTCCACTGCGTCTTGGAACGTAATATTTTTCCGATTTAGCCAGATTATCGCTCTCTGATACCAATTCAGACAGTTAATCAAGAACAAAGGCCTCAGCAAAAAGCTTTCTCATCCATAACAACTTGAACAAGTCATATCAGAATTTAATATAGCGAGATATCAGTATGGCCACTCACTCAACAACCTTGTTAAGAATACTTAGAAGAAGTTAAACCCTGAATTAGTGAGAAATCCGGGCAGCTGTTTTGTGGATAATCAATTTGCTCCAACAGACACAAAGCTGTCAATGCTGTTACATTATAGAGGGTGTCGTGTATCCGAACGCATGGCAGCCGCACGACACCTACTTTGAATTACGGCAGTGTAAGGACTCAACGCCTCGGACCTCGCATATGCAAGAGTTGTTCCGTCAGCATTTGATGTTTTTGATATAGCAAGGCAGTCTCTTGAGCCAAACGACATAGAACCACTAAAGAGGGAATTGCAAAAACGTCTGTCAAATAAATAGCCTCGAATATAAGCAAACACCGGAATTATGCGGAAGAAAATGGAAGATGATGCTACTACGAAGTGAGCTCATTAATTGATTTCATGCTTGGGATTAGTGTATCAATGACTAGAGAGATTTCGGCGTTGTGCTAGACTTGCTCAATGTAACTGGCTGTATCTCCGAAATCTCTCTAGTCATTGATACACTAATCCCAAGCATGAAGTCAATTAATGAGCTCACTTCGTAGTAGCAACATCTTCCATTTTCTTCCGCATAATTCCGGTGTTTGCTTATATTCGAGGCTATTTATTTGACAGACGTTTTTGCAATTCCCTCTTTAGTGGTTCTATGTCGTTTGGCTCAGGAGACTGCCTTGCTATATTAAAAACATCAAATGCTGACGGAACTACTCCGTGCCACTGCCATGCGTTCGGATACACGACACCCTCTATAATGTGACAGCATTGACAGCTTTGTGTCTATTGGAGCAAATTGATTATCCACAAAACAGCGCTGCCCGGATTTCTCACTAAATCATCTTCTAAGTATACAGCAAGGTGGTTGAGTGAGTGGCCATACTGATATCTCGCTATATTGAATTCTGAAATGACTTTTTAAAATTATTATGGATGAGAAAGCTTTTTGCTGAGGCCTTTTGTTCTCTATAATTTGGCGCGAAATCACTACAATGTGTGCTGCGACTCGTCCGCTGACTCTGCCTTCTAGCCGCGTACGGGGCTTACTGTCGGGTACAACGTAGACAGTGTCCAAGGAGTGCACGCACATATCAACATACTAATGCTGACTGTCGTCATTTTTCCTTTAGAGTGCGCAATTTAACAATATCATGTTTCGAGCCAAAGTCTGGGTGCGCCGTCTCTCAACACAGCTCGCCTTTATAAATGTCGCAGCATGATTTTGTGAAGAACAATATTTCTTGTATCACTATTCCTTCTGTGGATCTGTATGCTCTATTTGGTCGTAATCACGAATCTTAACAGGCAACGATTCTTCGCAGCTGGAGGACAATGGGACCTCTTCGTGTACTGTTTTCTTTCCTGTGTGCACCCGTGGACATGTTTAGCATTCAATCTGGAAATAAGAGAAGGAGTTCTCAATATTCTTCGTCTCAGAAGCATGGTGAGGATTTTTGAAAATAGTGCCGAGGAATCCATTCACATTTTATTTTCATGAAATGGGCTCCAGAAACGAACGACCAGACATACTGAATTATTCGCGTTATCGAGATCAAGGTAACCTGACGGTTGGATGAATAAAGGTTCAGCGTCAATTCGAGGAATATCATTCACCGCAAAGTACTCTTTCTTTCAAAAAAAAAACAAGAGAAGAGCGTCGGGTGCAGACCATACACCACAAGTGACGACGGCCTCCAAGTAAATCTGGTTAGTAGTGGTTCATAGTGATAGCTGATTTTTTGGTAAATGATAGTTGTAATTAGTGACTGATAGAATACAACTGCAACAGGCTAATCATTTCATTGGCAGAAAACATTTACATTTTGTGGAGGCCGTCGTCACTTGTGGTGTATGGTCTGCACCCGACGCTCTTCTCTTTTTTTTTTTGAAAGAAAGAGTACTTTGCGGTGAATGATATTCCTCGAATTGACGCTGAACCTTTATTCATCCAACAATCAGGTTACCTTGATCTCGATAACGCGAATAATTCAGTATGTCTGGTCGTTCGTTTCTGGAACCCATTTCATGAAAATAAAAGTGTGAATGGATTCCTCGGCACTATTTTAAAAATCCTCACCTTGCTTCTGAGACG
>MU868654.1:58358-69530 GCA_036418205.1 Ostertagia ostertagi | reverse complement strand
CGTCTCAGAAGCAATGGTGAGGATTTTTAAAAATAGTGCCGAGGAATCCATTCACACTTTTATTTTCATGAAATGGGTTCCAGAAACGAACGACCAGACATACTGAATTATTCGCGTTATCGAGATCAAGGTAACCTGACTGTTGGATGAATAAAGGTTCAGCGTCAATTCGAGGAATATCATTCACCGCAAAGTACTCTTTCTTTCAAAAAAAAACGAGAAGAGCGTCGGGTGCAGACCATACACCACAAGTGACGACGGCCTCCAAGTAAATCTGGTTAGTAGTGGTTCATAGTGATAGCTGATTTTTGGTAAATGATAGTTGTAATTAGTGACTGATAGAATACAACTGCAACAGGCTAATCATTTCATTGGCAGAAAACATTTACATTTTGTGGAGGCCGTCGCTTGTGGTGTATGGTCTGCACCCGACGCTCTTCTCGATTTCGAGAGCACCTACCTGTAACCTCATGCGACACTCGCTCATAACTACTGCTTTCGACACAATAACTTTTTGTATTACCTGCCTGTAGCATGCGCCCTCTACTGCGATAAGTGAATCCGGCTTAGTAACAGGCATTTTTTATTTGCGCTATACCTCTTTCATGATTGCTACTATCTGAGGTCCACGCCATCTCTTCATGAGGTGGCTTCAAGTGCTAGCAAGAGAGGTCGCTCGTCATGAGGAGCGCCTTCAGAAACAGCTATCTGTGTACTGATGAGGATTACGCATGGGACATGATATATTCCCAGACTTTCCCTGAAAATGCTGAAAAGGGAGGGGAGGAACATGATTTAGGGTCCGCTCTTGGAGGAATCCTTTTCGGAAAAGTCTTGCATTCTTTCCCAACATGGATATGTCAGTTTTATCACTAGAGACAATATATAAGATTATGCAGGAAGATTCAGTTTCCGAAGGAGACCAAACTTATAGAAACCACAATCTATGAAAGCTCGGAGGCAGACAATTGAAAGAAATCCCGCTTTGTGGCGGCCATGGCCAGTCAAAGGTCAAAAAGGGTTCCTAGCAACAGTACTCGAAACAAGTGTAACCATGACTGTACTGCGAAAAATTGAACGCGTAAAAGTATTTCCGTTTTTCCGAGTACTGAAGCAAACCCATTTTTTGTTGTTTACGTTGTTATCGTAAACGAGGGGTCTGAAGCCAATGTTATGGGTGAAATAGAATTCCGATTTCCCCTGGGGGATTTCTTGGAAGCAGCTGCAGCATGCGTTTTGAGGATGTATGTGACCGGACCAATTGCCTTTGGTGAATAGCTGCAAAGGACAAATGTTGAAGCTGCAGGACAGTTTTGCTTCGTTGCTTTGCTGGCGGTCCACTTCTGTTCATTTATTTTATTTCCACTCCATTTTGATTGTCTATTCCACTTCGGACCCACAGCCAGACGAAAAGAAAGGTCACAAAACAATCGGCTCCCTAACAACATGACAAGCCTAAACACCGAGAAAACCAGTTTAATAATAGATCAGTGGCATCCATCACTCACATGCATATTTGTTTTCATTCACATATTTACAACTTCTGCAACTGGAGGTCCCGTGACCATGTGCATATTTAGTCAACAAGTGTTTGCTGCATGGTTGTGTTATTTGGAGCATTCATTGTCCGCGATGTACTTGGTTACAGTATAATTATTTATAATCTCACGTGTAGCCTTACCTAAAAAAAAACTGCGCACAATTCTAGAATCCTCCCTTGAAGGATTACCTGAATCTTTCCCTCAAAGAATGACCTAACAATTAAAAATATTGGTGAAATTACCCTTGTACAGAGGTCACATGAGGAATCTTCCTTCCACTTGCTGCGGTATGGGTGCATTCTTTCATGAAGTAGGCAGCTTGTTATATAATTACACACGGTACACAGTTCAGCTTCATATCACTGCGTGAAAAGATCAAAATACAAGCTATTAATTACTGGCCAGGACTCACGGACCCAAAAATAGCTCCGCGCGTTACCGCACATCACGCACCAGGTTTGAGTGATTGAACAACTGGGCAGTCCCTAACCAGGAAAGGCATTCAACTTCCCATGGAACTTTGAGATGAGACCCAGATATATCGATAGAGCTTCAAACGCTGATTACAAATATGGAAACTAAAACTGCAAAATGAACCTGCCAAGGAAGTTGTGAGCAGTCAAAGTTGGCTGGAAGTAAAGCATTACACTAGCCTCCGGGCTTTCAAAGTCGCCGTGGAGTAGTGGTAGTGCTCTCGGAATTTGCGCTCCGACGGGAGGAGAGCTTATGACCTCCAGGGTGAATAGCGAGGGCACCACCACTGCTCCGCGGCGACTCTGAAAGCCCGGAGGCTAGTGTAATGCTTTACTTCCAGCCAACTTTGACTGCTCACAACTTCCTTGGCAGGTTCATTTTGCAGTTTTAGTTTCCATATTTGTAATCAGCGTTTGAAGCTCTATCGATATATCTGGGTCTCATCTCAAAGTTCCATGGGAAGTTGAATGCCTTTCCTGGTAAGTCACAAAACTGATGCATCCAGTGGTGAGACGCTCAGCGCTCAGCAGCAGCTTTGAAGGAGCGGCACTTCTCACGCAGCTGAAATGCGTTGTTATAGCTCAGCACGACGATTCCCCACCTCTCGGCCTTCAAACTCATGCGTGCTGGTAATACTGATAAACTTTCCTTTCTAATTACAACATGAAACATACATTACAAGGTATATAAATACATAAAACCTAGAGGAATATATTGAAAGGGAGTTTGAGATATTGAGGAACTGAAGTTGTAGCCACTTGAAATTTGGCTTTTCGATACTAACGTAGTTTAAGAATGACAGGCGATAGGCATGCTCCTCTCAGTTACCCTGCAATGCTTGTCTCTTGCATAAAGCTAAGATCAGGTTAACATCAAAAGACATTAAATTTTTAAAGGGAAGGCTTTCGGATGTTATCGCATTCCACTGTCCTTGGTGAAGTTGCGAGTGATACAGTATAGATGCTACATTTTCCTGCTCGCTCTCTGGTCAGTAAGAGACAGGTGTGGATAATTAACAAGCAGGGACAAAGGTATTCTTCGAACAGACGTCTGAGGTTTTAGAGGACTTGAACAAATTACATTGCTGTATATGAGTTGCTATAGATCTCTCCCTACTATATGTAATACGCGTATCTGCTCTGCTCTCGTTCTTGCGTCATCGAAATTCGGTATCAAGCGAACGAACTACTAGGGTCCAGGGCTCCAAGTTTCGCGCGAGGGATAGTTACCAAATTTATCATTAGTAGAAGTATAAAAACACACATCAGCCAAGCGGAGCCCCGCCCACAGTGGGCGTGGCGTGCATCGGTTGATTCCAAATACAGTCAAAAACAGCCTCGAGACTGGAACAAAAAGTGGTTATAAATGTGCGTCGGTAAGCCAGATTGCATTGGGGAGACCCACCCTCGGTGGGCGGGGCGTTCTCTGGAAAAGCGGTGCTCAATAAAAATATCAATAACTAGGTTAGGAGGAAGCCTACAGAGCAGAAAAGAAATTAGTGCAGGGCAGCGATGTCTAAGGTATTTCCAGCACACACATGATGTGAACGGAGGTCCGCCCACAATGGGCGGAGCGTGTCCTGAAGTAGACGACGTTTTCTACAAGAGCTCATAAATCGGCTCTGAGATGACTTGGAAACCTGAAAACAGTGGATACAGGTTAGGAGAAGAGGAGAAGCTAAATGTCAAGGCTGGGCGTAGCTTACACCAAAGTGGGCGGAGTTTGCAACCAGCCTCAACTTGTGCCGGTTTTCTAACATTTGAATGTCCTGGTATAACAAGCTGGGCCTATCGTTGTGCACTGAGGGAAAAGAAGGTACAATGTTGTTCACCAGTTATCCGCAGCAAGATGCAGGAGGAGGAAAAATGTGGCCTCATGTGACTTGTCAAGGGTAAACTTTCACCAGATAATTTCTAATTGTTAGTCATTCTTGAGGGAAAGATTCAGGTAATCCTTCAAGGGAGGATTCTAGAATTGTGCGCAGTTTTTTTTTTAGGTAAGGCTACACGTGAGATTATAAATAATTATACTGTAACCAAGTACATCGCGGACAATGAATGCTCCAAATAACACAACCATGCAGCAAACACTTGTGTATCTATAGGTGCTAGTTGGGCAGGTGCTAAGAGATGCATATCATAAGGCACTGGGGCTGCGAGGTGTTGCTCCACGCTAGCGTCATGAAACTCGATCAATCAGTTCCCGGAGAGTGGAAAATTAATAGGCAGAATAGAATGAGTGTTGTGGAAGGATGTTAGTCATTTGGGATGGTGAGCGAGGCATGTAACTCGAAGTTGATATGGCGGGTGTTTACCCAACGATAACTGGAAATATGACTCACACACTTAATGTGTTCGTACCCTTACAAGACCTCATTAATTCTCGGCTCCGATGGATGACTAGAGACTTAAAAAATTACACCAGATGGTGAAAGATAAGTAGAGGAGATGGGCCTCTGATACTTATTATGTAGAAGACCTGTGGGATACGGGGGCACATCTCGGTTGCATGAGGGCGGATGTTTTGCACGCTCTCATAACGTCGCGATTTCCTAGAAGTTCCGGCGAAGGGGAAATGGGCTGCATAAGTTATTGATGGTTGAGTAGGGGGGGGCTTAGACTGCCACTTGTTTGGGGTAAGCATGCCTCAGAAGTGGGCCGGGTCGTGTCTGCCTCAGAAATTCGTGACTCATAACGCCATTTACAAGACCTCATAATTCGGCTCCGAGATGACTTAGAGACCTGAAAAAAAATACGCCAGAGGTGAAAGTAGGAGTAGAGGTTGAATGTGAACGCTGGGCGTGGCACACCCGGATGTGGGCGGAGTTTGCGGACCCGTATAACTTCGTAATAATGTATGCTATACGAGCACCCTCCCCCCCCTGAGAAAGCTAATCAAGACAAAAATATGATTGGGAACGATTTTTACCGCTCCTTGTCAGCCACTCGACATCTGTCAACGCGTACGAATGCGTGCGCAGCCAAACTGGTACTCTGTATAGTTAGCTGCACGGCCTGTCAAACAGTTCATCTGTTTACGAAACGAAACGGTAAAAATCATGGACAACTTTCTAGTAAAAATATGAGCTTAAAAACTTTTTCAGCGTTTCTTGTGTTAACTGCCTGAAAGGTTGAGCATGCGCATGTAACAGCTCCCGGTATATTGGATTGAAGTGTAATTCTGTAGCGCTTGCACTCGGTACAAACGTTTGAGGCGAAACATCAAGTAGTGACACTAGTAGTAATGTCCTTCTCGTTATTGCACAGAGGCCGAAATAGAGCAAAAAAAAACAGTACAATTTCCGCAGACAATCATCAAATCTCCGTATGCTCCGCCTACCATGAGCCTTCATCGCGGCACTCCCGCGTCGAGTGTCGTGAGGTTTTGTTATGAGCAGAAACCGAACGTCGATGAGCAAACACCGTCGATCACAAGTAAGGCTGGTGTCAGAGTCCGCGATCCGTCGCAGGTTTCGCTGATTTTCGCGATTTGCGCGATTCACGCGACGGGTCACGGAAATCACAAGTGCCCGATCAATACTGCAAGGTGTTCTCCAATCCTGCCGCCACTTCTGCTTGATAGTGATGGCTGAATGATGACCACTTGTTTCATATTCAGTGTTTCAAATGTTCACACACTTGCAATTTTGCGTTTCGCGTAATCGCGCAAATCGCGAAAATCAGCGAAACCTGCAACGGATCGCGGACACTGACATAAGCCTCAGTCTTCCTCACCATCTTCTGCAGAGCTCCACAGCCAGGCTGCAGTCTCACAGTTGGCCTTCGATTTTACTGTAGAAAACTGAGCCATGTCCACTCAGGTCAGTTTTCTGTTGGTCAGAGGTGGTCGCGCAAACTAGGACTCTCCGATGATCTGGCGGAATTGATGTAGGAGAGGGGGTATCTGTTTTCAGAGAGCTAACCAGTAAGACAGAATCCCACATTTTGTTCACATTCGCTTTTTTCGTATCTTTTCGTTATCCGCTGGAGATAAAATTTGCATTGATTTCACTGCGAAGAAGACTGGAAACTAGAAGATGCTGGAGCTTCAGTGAGAGGTGCTTGCAGCTGAACTTCGACCATGAAGATGTTGTCCTTGGCCTTCTCTGCGATGACTCAAAAAATTCGAGTTTCCCACGGCGTGACTAACTTTGAAAATTTGGGTATCCACCTCCTTCATGAAAAGGAGCAGTAGGCAACAGTAACTCTGATGATGTGATTACATCACTTGCCCACCTTCTTTTTGTGTCCGTCTCGTTTAAGAAAGCCAATTTGCAAAGTCAGATTAGCTGTGGTTTATCAAACAAATTCAAACGAGTTACACAACGCGTCTCCCGTGCGATCCTCGGGCATTCATGCGCCCGCCATTTCTCAGAATTGTACTCCACTTTTCGCGGGCATCGTGGACCAATTACTTTCCCATGAAAATTTGAACACTAACCTTATAAAACAAGTGTTCTGCAATGTAACGAGCCTCAAAGGAAGTGCAATGAGCTTCATGTTGTCATGACTGGATAGACATGGCAAATACGACAACATGAAAGAACATTTCAAACCGCAGTGCCATAGACGCTGTTCTGAAGGAGACGAACATGTGTGAGCTCCATAGCAAGTGCGACAGGTGGCGTAAGAAAACCATGAAGAACCATGAAGTGCGCAGCTACTTTCTGATGACCCTAAAGGTGCGGAAATATCAGGGCAGAAAAATTCCGGATTATCATCATGTTTCGAATCTAATTTTACTAACTGCGGTCCGACGAATAAACCGTAAAGTCCTAGGAAGTCCGAGCACTACGGTACTATATAGAACCACAGCGAGACTTGCGTTTCCTGATTTGGGCGGATGTGGACGGCGCTACCACAAGATAAAGGGGCATTGTGGTCGTATTGTATTCAAATCTGCGTGAAACATCACCTTCTGTTGAAAACTGGGCTAAGTCCCAGGCGGGCGTGGGGAGACCTCAGTGTGCATGAGCATTTTTCATTTTAGACGGAGTTACTGTCCGCAGACTCATGTTCAGTCTCAGAGGATTCTCCCGCACCGTGCGATAGCGCCCAATTTAAGTTCTCCATAACATTCTCTGGTGTCACCCAATAGCGAATATATTATAATAAGCCTTGTGATGAATTCTCCCTCCCCATCAGAAAAATATCAGGAATTTGTGACATGTGCCTGATCAGCGCTCACGCAGGACTCACGTCCAGCTTTGTTTAAGCTACATCGCACTCTCCACTGAATGCTACCGCTGCATTTCGAACGACTGTAGCGAATACTGCAAGTTGCCTGTAGAACAACATGCTTGAGGGCGATGTTCTTAAAGGAGCCCCAATAAAGCCGATGTCAGACTGCGAATCGTGCGATTCGCTCGTCTGCGATCTTGTCGCGGCCAGTGAATCACTCAATTGGCTGCTACCGCAACGCGACCGCGGCGAATTGCGCGATCCGCAAAGTCTGACATCGGCCATACATCCTTCAGGCCGATGTCATAGTTTGCGAATCGAGCGATTCGCTAGCGAATCGCTAGATCCGAGCGTTGCGCCAGCGAATCGAACGTTGCACCAGCGAATCGAACTTTGCGCCAGCGAGTCGAACGATGTACCAGCGAGTCGAACTAGGTACCAGCGACTCAATAGTGGCGGGACCCAACGTTTAAAGGAAGCCCGCCACTTTCAAACAGTGTCCACTGCAAAGTCCCGCCACTTTCAAACAGCGTCCACTGTCACGTGACACTGTTTGAAAGTGGCGGGCTTCCTTTAAACGTTGGGTCCCGCCACTATTGAGTCGCTGGTACCTAGTTCGACTCGCTGGTACATCGTTCGACTCGCTGGCGCAAAGTTCGATTCGCTGACACAACGCTCGAATCGCAAACTATGACATCGGCCTCATGATCTCTGTCGCACTGACTTGCTATTTGTGTATGCGGACGTCTCTCCCGCCTTGGTCTCAAGAGACGTCTCACTGGTCTATAAAACAAATGAGCGGCCTCCACAAGGCCAAGCATGCTTCAAAGCTATGGGATGACCCATCTTACTTATTCGCTTACAACTTTAGTAAGAATGGCAGAGTCTCATAGCTCCAGAACATGTTTGCGGACTTTTCAGCGCAATCAGATGCAAATATCTCAGAATGTGAAGAAAACGTTGGGCGTTTATGACGCGGAGGAGGTAGCACAGGGCGGAGATGGAGCGCTTCGGCACAATTCATTCCAATTTCATGAAAAAAGGGAACGTTTCAAGGCTCCTGATGTGAAGAAGTGTTTTGAGGTTGCGAACTGGCTGGACGGCTCTGTTTCAACATTTTAGTTTTTTTTTTCGAACGCCAATGTCGCTAGAGGAGACTTTGAAGTAAGTGAGCCACTTAGGGGAGGAAAGACTAAACTTTGTTTACCCTGACGTTTCTCCTCTCTTCTGGGCCTTAGTTTCACTCAAGAATGCATTTTTGGAAGCCCCCACCAAAAGGCTCGGGAGAGAGTTGCAAGGAGAATACAAATTGCTTGAAATTCTTTGTACTCTACCGAAATCCCCGCCATTGTTCACTACAGGTCGTGTCCCGAGTACTGTAGATAGCTCATTCACTTCTCCCGAAGGTTTTGCTGAGACGCTCTGTTGCCAGGAGAGTTGAGATGAGCAGCGCACTACCTCCACATGTTACCGTTAAGAGCTCTCCTGAAAGTATGCAATAAGGGAAGACGCTCCCACTACTGCTCTACTTCACCTGCGCCAAGAAGCGCAGAGCCGAGCCAAGCACCTAGTTTTGCTCATAAAGGTTAAAATTACTCCTCCTAAGCGTTCGTGATAAAATAAATTAAGTGTCGCGGTCACGGCTTTTCTTTCTTCTCTTACATTGGCGCTGAACCTTGGTTTAGTTTGTTGCGTGGGTAATTTCGATTGAAGAATTTTGTTATACTCGCCCTTCACTTTCTCTCTCACATCATTTATATTCCCGTCCCAACCCCCACATCATATTTAACACGTTGACGACGGGTACCCCTACAGGAGGCCCGTCGCGCGGCAAGAAGGCAGAGTCGGCGGACGAGTTGCAGCGCGTGGTGTGCGATGTAGGACGTGCAGTGGGACACTCTATTTAACTTGACGCGAAATCCCTATAGTACGCGCGCGACTCGTCCGCTGACTTTGCCTTCTTGCCGCGCGACGGGCCTCCTGGGGGGTACCCGTTGACGACAGTCACTGTCATGACATCATACCACACTGTTACGGCCGCGTGGGACCGTGTGACATGATGTCATGTCACAGTCTTTTTTAAGCTGGTTTTCAAACATTTTAGGTAACTTATTTACGTGATGTATGCGCCATACTTAGGCATTGTTACAAAAGGCGTGGTCCCTGGAAAGAAGCTTCGGTTAATGGGCTATCGAGTTTTTCAAAAAATGTTTGAATAATGATCAGTAGCCGCACTTTTTGTGCTTAGGCTGAAATTAATCGGTACAAAAATGTTTGCAATAACAATTTGCTACAATGGGTGAGGACACTTTGGTCGGAAGGACATATGCGCGTCCTTTGATCCTGCATAGTTGTAGCCGCTTCTGCGTTGTCTGTGAACGTTTTCCTTTGCCTCCGTTCCTCCTTTCCCGCAAACCTTCGAGTCTGTGAGTGGTTTTCGACATGTAGGTCCGATTGCAATCCAACGATCATCTATAAGCTCGAGATACAGGGACCAGGAAGTGATCCTAGGAGGGTACCCTCTTAATCGCACGTTAGCTTTGGCCCTTTCTGCGCATTCAAATCGCAGGAATCGCTGAAATGGCCAAAATCGCAAAATCGAGACCTACCACACAAGAAAGATAACAAATAACAGTTCTCCAAAAAAGGTGTTCTCGTGGGACCGTGTGACATGATGTCATGTCACATTCGCGCGGTCAAAATAATGCGCGCGGTCCCACACGCCAGACAGCGAAAAACGAGCGCGGTCGTCAACGTGTTAAGATAAATGTTTCATGGCTGCAGCGAAGCTCACTATGAATTTCGCAAAATTTGTGTTTCAGCGCCTCTTATCTGCTCTTATCAGTCGTTATCACTTTGTGACCCCCACCAAATATGTTCCCGTCCCACCCCCCATATCCCAAATCAGCTCCTAACGACTGCTGCGACGCGTGCTATGAATTTGTGACGAACGCACAGATACACAGGAACTTATTGTTAGCGCTTTATCTGTACTACCAGTTTAGCTCCGCACGCTACTGCGCGCATGACACGAAGGTTTCGTTGAAACCAGGGTGAATAACGGTCGAGGAAATCCTCGACAGGGGGTCGTATTTGCTCCGATGAGAGTTGGGAGGGGGTCGTAATCAAAAGGTTCATCAACGGACACAACGGTGCTGCTGCCACTTATTTGCTGTCATCATTAGTTTCACAAGTGTTGTAGTTAGCCTAATGCAAATAATATCTTACAACTGTCTGGAATTAAAATTAAATGGAAAGTGGTTGTTGGTTTGGTTCGTAGTGATCAGTATGGCATAGGAAGGCAACGCGTCCTGCAAAAGAATCGTAGGGAAAGGGCAGCGAGTATCTACTCTAGAATGATGTACATGCTTCGAGAACTTAGTGGAGGAACAGCATCTTGTAGAAAGTTCAAAACAGGCAGATTCGCAGCCTTCTTGGCATCATCAGATCCTGCAACCGCAAGTGTCATTCATCAGAACGGGTTGGAAAGGAAGCGATTTGAATAAAGGAATGATCAGACATCACTATGACCACAAGAGTTATCCTAATTAGTTAATACTGGAAATATCTTTTGGTGTGCTTAAGCAAGTCGTCACTAGGACAAAACACCTTCCCAATGACTCCGAGTGGGGTCACTGCATGGCGCATACAAGAACGGAATGGATCTGCGCCAAGTGCATCATTTTCAATTTACTCCATCGAACTGACGTGTACAGAAGCATTTTGAAGGTGTTCAAAGAAGTTCCCTACTACGGCGAGGGAGTAATAGAGTTTTCGAGTGCTTCGAAAATTTCCTTGACATTTCCTCGACGCAGATTTCTCGCGAACTAGAAAGCGTTCGAAACAACTGGAGCACCTATCAGAAAGCGTAAATCTTCTACTTTACAACGCTTTCCTCCGATTTTCAAAGCATTGCCAATGAAGACAGCTACTGTCTTCCAAAGAGTGGGAACTCGCATGTAAATTTCAATTTCCTC
>MU868654.1:39113-52645 GCA_036418205.1 Ostertagia ostertagi | reverse complement strand
CGTTGAACACGAATATCGCATCTGCTTGGCACGAAATTGCCTTACGCGTGCGCTACGGGTGTCAGAGGCGGTCACTTGCAAATGACGCGCACAGTGCTCGAAGCTCTTCGCCAGCTCTGTTTACTTGTGCTATAGGCAATCGCTGATAACTTAGCATGGATAAGAGTCCCTTAAACAACGTTCACAAGAAAAGCAAAAGTGAGAACTCGCCAAGAACTCGATCTCACGACCTCTTGTTCGTCGGCCCGGGCCGCTGCCACTGCACTATCTCGCTTCATAACTACGTTCAGAGAATCGTTTCGCAGATTTGGAGAGCAGATTCGAGATCAGCGTCCAAAAACACATCTAGTGGTGTATGTCTCGTTACAAATGGCCACTTCGACCTGGTATCCTTCCCTTGTAAGTCGCTTGATATGTCTATCCAGTCCAAACAGTCTTGGGTGAGAGAGGAAGGCGAGCGCCTGTATCACGTGGATTTTTATAAACAGATTTGAAGTATGCAGCAAATAAATTCGCTTTAGCGGCGTCATCTTCGATTAAGATTCCATCTTGTGAAACCAGGTTACAAATAGCATCTGCAACTTTGAGCTTCTTTCTGCAGTAGGAATAGAAAAGCTTAGAATTCCTGAGGAGCGCAATCCTTTTCTCCTTTCTTTTTTTTCTCCTTTCTTTTTTTCCTTTTCCTTCCTTTCTTTTTTTTATTTGGAAACGTGCGAGAGCCCTTTTAAGTCGCCTAGCGTAGATTCGGCATCGGATGTCGTTCATATGGTGAAGGAAGCTCACTTTGGCCTTGAGAAAATGTATTCGCCTAGGATACTTTTCTTGTTCGTCAATTTGTCGAGCAAGGGGTATGTACTTTTCTATAAGTTGATGGCATATACTGAGAAATTCTGAGTAAAAGTCGTCAATACTGTTGGAAGTGTTGTTCAGTGTTGTCCAGTCCATTTGAGATAAGGCTGAGTTAATAGCCTCGTAATCGCCTTTTGCGAAGTTACGATAGATCTTACTTTTTTTGACGGGAGCTGAACTGCCATCCGATACTTCGAATCTGATAGAATTATGATCTGAGACACTGAAAGGTGGAAGAACGCAGTGACTGGTAACAGGGGTGGGTTGGGAAACCAGTAGGATGTCCAGAATATTTAATCCGTGCGTTGGTTCAGTGACAAGCTGCTTCATATCAAACGCTTTTGCGAAGTCGAGAAATACGGAAGAGGAAGGGGTGGAAGCGTTCCCCCTGTGGCACATGTTTGTCCAATCAATAAGTGGGAAATTGAAGTCCCCTAAGACGATAATTTGGTGGCTATATTCATTGCAGATATTGCGAACAAGATCAATGAAGTCGCAAAAAGTGTGTGTAGAACATGATGGGCTGCGATATGCTAGGATTAGCAGTAACTTGAGATTCTGCAGTCGCAGTTGGATCACTAGAGTTTGAATTTCGGAATTGAAATCTTCTGACGAAAACCTGATAAGAAATTGTTTTGTGAATAAGCGCCAGTACACCACCTCCAGTCCTGCTCCCCTCACGATCACATCGGAGCACTTCGTAGGTTGAGTTCGAACTAAGAATGGCGTCGTGAACGAGGTAGGGCTTACACCAGCTTTCGGTGATGAACAAACCATCTAAATTTTGTTGTAACCAAAAGTTGAGGTCAGGAAGCTTATTTACTATTGATCTAGCATTGAACAGTGCAAAGGTGTGGGATAGCCGTCGGTTGTTGTCAAGAGAAGAGATAGTTTTTGGAGTGCGGGGAAGCGCATTTGCTGTTCCCTATTCCCTAGTAGGTGGCGGCCGAAGTGGAGGGGACGGAAAGGGAGAGGGCGGAGGCAAGACCAACGGTGTGATCGTGAGAGGAGGTCAAACTGTTGTCAGAGGGGTGCGTTTCTGCGCCAAAGTTTTTTGTGGGCAGGTCGCGCGGGGTACGGAGCTTGTGAATAGCGAGATCGCGAACGACGTACAAAAGCTTACCTTCCCGACTATTCATGGTGCCGGCTTTCTTTCTGAGGGCTCTGTCGTAGTCAAGCTCTTCCCTCGTGTAGTCGGTCCTGGCATAGGAATGCACAAAACCCTTCGTCAGCGATTGCCGACCGGCTCTCATATGTTCTAACAGCCTGTCCCTAAGTTCTTGGCTTCCTAAAGTAATTTTTATAATACGCGGAGCGAAGGCTGCGGGTGTTGGTTCTCACTTTTGGGTGGCGATTGATCTCAATCTTACCGCAATTAAACTCTCTCAGCAGTTCATCGTCCCCTGATGAGTCGATGACCTCTTTGACGGCCTCTCTATCGAAGGCGCGGGTGCCTTCTTCCGTCTTCTGCTCGGCTATGCCGACCCAAGTTATTCGACATGCCTTGGCGTCGACGGTCCTTGAATCAGCTTTAAATTTTACAAGCGTGCTATAGAGAGCAGACCTCGAGTTTGGGGCCTGCTCATCCATAGCAAGCTTTTCCTCAATCAAATTTAGTTTACTCAAAATAGTATTTTGAGTCTCTTGCACTTTCACAAAAAGTTCGAAAACTTTGTCAAACCGCTCAAAATACTGATCCCACCTCGTGAGAATCGGCGTCAGCCAGGCTGGCTCGTCGTTGGAAGAATTTCTTTTCGGAGGCATTGAGGCAGAGACCGGAATTTGAGCAACCGCACAGTGAGGGCAGGACAGGCGGGAATGCTGTGGTTGCAATGGTTTTGGTGAGTGGGAAGAGGCTACATCTGGCTACATCCATCTCACACTTGATCCGTTCTCTTCAGATTGGCCTCCAAAATAAGGATTTTCGGACACAAAGACACCGTGACACACACACAGACAGATACGTATAGCGTATTATACATATTAGGCTGAGTCAGAAGTAATTACGACTTGACAAAATTTTCAAAAGTTCACAACTTTCTTTTGAACCACCTTGGTTAAGTGCCCTATCTACCACACTGTCTACAAGTGTCCTCTATCTATCCGCAAGTGAATGGATACCTCCTCCACAAAACTACGCAACCTTCGACGTCAAGAATCAGTGGATGTCTGTTTTGAGGTGGTCGCCATCATCGTATTTCTTCTCTAAGGAAACGAGCAAGCAAGCGAGGCAATTTGGTGATTGGTTGCTACAGCTATGGGGATTTGAAAGAGTGGGCAGAGAATAATGAGACCAAGTTTCTGTATAGTATTCTGGCATTCTCTCGTTTTGTGTGGGTTGCGAGCTGCCGCGCAGAGGAACAACTTCATGTGTAGGGAACCTCAACTATGCGATATCTAAAGCACGCTGTAAACAGTAGGTGTCTGCGCCAACAGCGGTGGTATTGTTCAAAGTCTGTAATGAAGCAATCCTACAATCGGAGAGCAGAACCTACTCCGGGTCAACTTCACCAATAGGGGCTCGTAGTTGTTGGTGACTGATGCCCCGTAGGCTGCTTGACTAAATTGCACACACCTTTACCCCGGTGACCTCTTGTGAGGCCGATCGAACAACGGCTTTTATGCAGCAAACTTTATGAGATGATCACACGTGACCTTCAAGCCACCTCGTCCAACTCGTGAGAATTCCATCTTCCCAATGTGTACAATTTCTCCATGGCTCAGAGGGAACGACACATGATGCTGGGAGGACTGATGGTCTACTGCAGTTTGATGGGTACTGGTACCGGGTTGCCTTCACGAAGCTCTTGCATGCGTTCAATATCTACGACCACTGGGTGTCCAAAACATGGTCGGCCTTCAGGGTTATAGTCGATCTGGCGAAGCTTCCCGAACCACTTTCAATAGATATTCTCATTAGCGAGTCTGGTCCTCCAGATACACAAATATTCCGACAGGCTCCTCCTGCTGAGTGCCCCAGGCGGAACTCGTAAAATAGACAGTGACGAACATGTGTTGAAGAGAACGGCATTATTTCTCCCAAAAGACGAGTACTGACGGTCAAATTTCGTAATATGAAAGGACACTTAGGTCGCCACATACTGCTCTGCGGGGAACAACACAAACGTCTTCTGGGAAATGGTGTGGGTCTGAAGAAATCGGCAACTCCTTATGACTCAGCCTAATATGTAGTAGGAATTGTTATCGACAATATTTTTTTGGCATGGGTCTTATTCCATACAAAATCCTTCGTGCCATTGCTCAATCGCACCATCGTAGGAAACGGGAGAAACCGCTCCAGTCTGGAAACTCTACCGTGAAATGTATAGGTCACATGAATTCAAGTTAGTTCCCATACCCCCATAGCCACTCCATGGGACTCGGGACTGATAAGGGGATGCAAGACGAGAGTCTCCCTGAGGTCGCCGCGCAAGCGAAATGTAGGTCACCGCACGCGGCGGCTACCGGTCCTTACAAGTTGGAACGTGGCAATTTGCTAGGACTAAGCAAAAACAAATGCAGAAATGGGGACTACACAGACGGAACAGAAACGTGTTGTATCGATCGTGTATCGATCGTCAAGAGAGGCGGGCCCTGAACTTGGCCTTGCCATGTTTCAAACTGCAGAAACGCCGGCGACGTCGCGCACTTCAACCTAGTTTTGGTGCGGCGGTCGAGGGGACTCTTGACCGTCTCCCCTGATAAGGACCTGTTTCTGTGAATAAAACTCTCCACCAAAATGAAAGATATCACATTCTAAGATAATAGCCAGCAGCTGACGTAACTCATCTTCCAACATTCCGAAGGTGTGTACTTCTGGTTGTCGATGTATTGAAAGTATCAAAGTTGTACGAGTATTATTGCAGAAGCTGCACATTTGTTATCCGCTTGCTATCGTTTTGTAACATACGTTTTCTGTTTTTGCTTTTAACCAGCACGAGCAGTATAAATACAATATTAAATGTATCACGCTGTGAATTATGACAAAGAGAACGATTGCCAGACAGGAAGTCTGGCCCGGAAATTAAACGAGATGTTTTGAAACTTCTGCAGCAATTATAGTATGAAAAAAAAGAAAGGTGACGCGGCATACAGAGCGGGTCGTACAACACTTTCCAAAAACGCATAATTCTTTCACAACGTTAAATTTTGAGCCGCTCGTTTGCCCTGCTTGAACTTTGATTTGCTTCCGAAAAATTTTCTGAACTTAGATAAATGACTAATTTTTACTTTTTTTTGCGTGTGGAAGGTAGTTAGCATCAGTGTTGGTCCTCATGCCTAGCACGATTGTAGTTTCGCGTTTGTAGAGTGCAGTACATTTGATTTTGTCTTCTATCAAAAGCTACTTCATATGTCGACATAGGTCACTCCACTGAACACCTGTGTGCTACTCCACAAGATTTGCAGAAATTTATAGAGCTGTGTCTGTGTCTAAACGCCTTCATAGACGCATGTGTAAGATCTTTCAAAAGTTCCGCCGTTTTGTGACACTTTCCTCGATACAAATACTTCTCTTTCTTGAGTTCCGGTTCCTTCCAGTTTCGGTTCTTGGGTAATTTTTCCACAGTCTTTGAATACGACATACCAAATAAGCAAGTTGTCATGACCTTTTCCTTCTAGCGCTACCAGGTGGTACTGTTACAGTGAACAAGAACTTTTAAAAGTAATACATCAAAACACACCAAAAGCTCTAACGCGCGCACAGTATTGCTCATCGACAAGAAGGACAGACACATCCTCGGGTCATGGACGCGCATAGCACAAACAGTTCTGTACCAGCAGGGCTCCGGAATGATGGTGCTACTATCGCACTCAACAGACATCTTGCATATCAATTGCCACTTTTTCAGGGACTCGATAGCTCCCTCATAGCGAAATGCCTCGAAAAACAATGTGATGCTGAAACGTGCTCCCCCTAGTTTTCCGCCTCCCGGTTCCAAAATTCTCAACAACTAGACCGACTGAAACAGTACATTATTGCAAAAGAGTTGCATATTGTATGTAGCTGTATTGTGCTTTTTACTGTAAACTTTCTTGCTAGAGCAGTGGTGCTCTGAATGCTTTTGTTGAGGAGGCTGCAAGTACTCTTATACATTCGCTAAGAAAGCTACTTGACTCCAGCACTACACATCATTACATTGCACTTTTATAAAACGTAGATATTTACCAGTTACAAGATTTCAAGAAAAGCCTTCCAAAATGTTTGGTCTGGGGTCACCATGTGCAAGCCTATTTCGGTTGCTGGGGCGTTCATTGTAGAGGTCAATGAGAGATACAATGGACCTAATTTTGGCTGTTGCCATTGGCGAATTACTCAGCATCTTCACTTCCACTATAAACCCAACCCAACTTAAAGGCGAAGTTCGGGCTCAGACCACTTAATGAGCCTTTACGGTGGCTAGAAGCGCTAGGTACGCAAGTGTAGAGGTCGCGTCACTTCCCTACTTCGAAAAGCGTTATTTAGACGCTAGGCGCTAAGAACTTTGACACGCTCCACCTGTTGCGACACGCTCCGCCCACCCGCTCGATATCTTGTCTGCGTCGCTAACTTGATCTGCTATGCTCTCTCTACTCGGACTTCTCTAGCGCTCTCCGCGCTCACATTATCTCTCATCTCCCTGCCGGCCTTTTGAACTTCTCCGCAGCGTAGAGCAAAAGGCTCGTATTTCCTGTGTATTTCACGATTTTTTCTTTTTTCTCCACTGGCGGTCCACTACCTACCCCTACTTTCACATTTGAGTGGAATTACCTTCATAATTTAATCCTGAATCTTGGTTTTAATCGCAGTCGTTCTCATAAGTATTGTGTATTATACATAATTACGTAAATTGTGTACATTGTGCAAAATAAATAAATAAATAAGGAGTGGGGCGCGATCGTATATAACCAAGGATGAGTTTTCGTCGATGAGTCCTTTGTAAAGGAAGATCACATCTAACTATTGATCTATGTATATGATGTTGTACTTGTTTACTTGATCGCCCTCCCGCACGATCACACCTTGTTTGGCGCCCTCAGTAGCACTATATAAGTAGCAGTTGTTAGTTAGTAGTTCGTTACGTCTATCACTACGCCCAGCAGTTATTCTACTAGTTCGTTTCTAGCTACTGAAGCAGCGCCCTACCAAGTAATATTGCACCGGCACGCCAACGGAAAACAATAAAGTTGTGAGTTTAGCCTTAGCTGCACAACCACAGTTTCATTCACAAACACACGGGAGCACTGAAGCTATACCTCCATATTACACCTTATGATTAGTATGATGAAGCTTCTCGCAAAGGTCGCCGGTTCCCCGTTCTGGAAGGCGCGTGGGGCGCTACAGCCTTGCCAGTTCTGTCCGCTGTTTCCATTAGTGTCTGGCACTCTTTCGTTGTCGTGTGTTCGCTTTTTCTCTCCCTTCAAAGTGTCCCCTCTATCCTTGTTCACCGTTTGCCTCTCGTTACCCTAACATAGAGATGATCAGGGGACTCAACTCTACCGTGTTCTACGGATCTTTTCCTTCATCCTTACTGTAACCCCTCGTTGCATCAATGTTTTTCGTGAGCAAAAGCCACACTGGTTTCTCCAGTATTCTGGAGAGTGCCTTCGAAGCAATTATCTTCGAAGTGAATAGTAAAGTAGAAGGGTCCCTATGCAGGGGAGTGGCGGCGGCGTCGCAACAAAAGGCGATGCAAAAACTGTAAGGCATTGCCCTGACCTCTGCAACAGCTGCCAATTTTTCTCGCAGGCAGGCGCGGTTTCTGCTTTCACATCTACGATATGGCCGTTCGCGTATTCCTGCTCCTTGACACGCTGTGTCCCTCCGTCGTACCATGGTCAACTTCGCAAGACTAGGGCACCCTAATTTCGTTGTTTTCTGAGATCCGTTGTGCTATTTATTCCTTACGCACTTCTTGTTTCATTTCTAATTTGTTGCATTAATAATTCAACTGTGACACGTACCTTTGAAGCTGGATCATCAATTATGGAAGTTCGACAGTATGGAGAATTCGATTTCCATCAAGAGCAAAAGCATGCATCTATGCAGGGGAGGGGGCAAAAAAGACATTTGCCCATGTCGCACTTCGGCCTTTTTTCTTCGCAGAGATTGACGGAAGTTCCTCAGCAAAAGTATTCCCTAAATGTCCCTCTATAAGTAACGCAGGCCCTCCTTCACTGCCCTCACCGTCTTCAGAATATGACGTCATCTGTCACCGTCGTCAAGCTCAAGGAGGCCTACCGTAACTGCTTCAGCCTGAAGCTCTTACATAATTTCGTGAATCGATTCAATGTTGGATAGTTTCTAGAGGCATTAGCTCCCACTATGCAAATCCCCTCGAAACTAGCTTTTCAGTAAAGGTCGTTATGGTACACGATCCTTCGAAGACCCCATTGAGCTCGACCAGTGCACCATGTTTCCAGGGCAAATTTTCTGATGCCGTCCACGTAGGTGGCCACTATGAAGATTTTCTTATTAAATGAAATGTGCTCTTCAATTCTAAGTTGGAATCATTCGGTTGAAGAATGTAGAAATAAAATGTCTTTTTTATTGCCTCCCCCCCTTGTATACTCGACATTCGAGACTTGACGTGTCACCGGAAGTGACGTGCACTTCGAAGCTATGTGGATAAGCTGCTTCCAACATACATCGCTGGATATCAGCAAAGCATGCTGGCAACAGCTTATCCACGCAACTTCTATCAAGTGCACGTCACTTCCGGTGACACACCTACCCCAACTTTCGGACAATCGACTGTAAATACATGCGGAGCACGATCAGGTTGTGTATCATTGCACTTTTGCTTCTAGAAGAATGCTTGGATTCAATCGAAGTAGCGCGAAGTAATGAAACCCTCCCTGTTTGATGAACCGAAATCAATCTCATTGCGAAGTCAACTCTAGAAATCCGGGGTGCTAGAGGAAATCTTTCGCGGACCGAAAAGTGCCTTCTGATTTGGGAACTTCACACTCATGTGAGAAGCCTTTCTTTTTCATAATTTTTCAAAAACTGACTCAATTAAAGGAACTGGTTCTCCATCACTGATTTCCTGCTAAAAAAATTAAGGCGAGCAAATGCTGCAAATACAAATATAAACAAAAATCTAGTCAAACTCATTCAACATTCCCGGCAGATATCGCAGTTGAGCTGAGCGGTGTCTCGAGGCAAGGAAATCCACGGTCACTATCGCAAGCTATCAACTAGCTTACTCTTGGAGAACGGTAAGCATATTATTTCCAATATGAATGGTCTGAGCCTATTATTGTAGTAGTTGCTTTTAGAAATGGACCTGCCGTGGACACATAAAATCTTTCTTGTAGCCACTATCATAACGCTACCCTTATACATTATTGTGATAGTTCTAGTGATAAGCCGCCGAAAATTCACACCGTTTTATGTCTTGGTGCTTTCACAGGCAAGGATAAATGAACTGTATATTCAATTGCTCCTTATAATTAAAAGTGATGAACTAGCATTTTAGGGCGTTGCAGACATTTATTCATTGATCAACTTCGTGGCCACTGCTTCACTACGAGAGTCCCAGCTTTTTAATGAATTCTTTCTTGAGAATCGACAACTTCTTGCCAATTACGAATTCCGGAGTACCTGTTTCTCTTTGTACCTTCGAGATGTTGGCGTCACTTTGATGTCGCTGCAGAGGTACATCTGCGTCTGCCAGAGTGGAACAAGGATTGAATGGGTAACATTTCTGCCGAGATTGTCTATCACAGTTTATTTTAAAACAGATTGGTTCCCCTTCAATCGCCGGGACCTTCCTTCCATGGGCAACTTAACGTCCTCCGTTGTGGTTCATTCCCACCTGTTAACACCTAGTGATGTAACGCGCATTAAACAAAATGTACTCATTCAGTAGAGGGTATTGACATAACCATGTCGCGACAGTACCCTCTTCTCCCCACACCCCTTCCTCCCTCCACTGCCCTCCAGCTGCCACTGCAGCACCATGTGGAATGAACGGAAGTGTGCTAAGCAGGTGTTTATATAGCCCGTAGGGGTGTTATCACAATTATCCTATTTCAAACATTGATAGCTCAAGTCCTGGTGCTTAAGCTGCTCGATTCTGCAAGGTTGTTTATTCCATCAACTGCCTTATCACCCATTTTGCTGACGAACACGCAAATACCAGATTAGTCCCCCGTCAACCGCCGGGACCTTCCTTTCCTGCGCAAGCTTTCTATCCTCCGCTATGGTCCCTTCCTCCTGTGACACCAACACCTCCTGGAAGTGACGCGTATGCAACACAATGGTGTTTCATACAGTAGAAGGGACACAATCATGATATGACGGTAGATTTTTCGCTTCCCTTCCTCATCCTCCTTTCCTCCACTGCAGCACCATGTGGAATGAACGGAAGTGTGCTAAGCAGGTGTTTATATAGCCCTAAGAGTGTTATCACAACTATCCTGCTACAAAACATTGATATCTCAAATCCTGTAAGCTACCCGATTTGTTAGCGGTTTGTTTATCCCATGAGCTTCCTTCTCACTCACTTCATTTTGCGGACGGACAGACCGACATACACACATCGACACACCAAGTTAAAATTTAATACAAAATTTACAATATGAAGGATCGTGTCCCGCTAGGAAGGACATGTAAGCTTGAGAAATCGCTACCTAATCCTCGTCATTTTATGAGAAAAATGATTATAGCCCAGCCCAGCATAACCTAAAATTTGTAAATTCGGCGGCTGCCAGGGCACCAGTCTGGCAGGTAAAAGGCAGTGGTCGCGATGGTTGGAGGATGGTTCGGTCTGACCCTGAAGGGATGGAAGGCTTGGTGGTCTGGGCGACCCGAGATTTGATCTACAAGCGCTCTCTTGTCTGCTACAATCTTCTCCTTTTCAAGAAGTCTGCGCATCACATTATTTTCAGATTACTTCTCGCATGCCGAGCGTCCTTTTTCCAATTATTCACTGGTGTAGCGGACTTCTGTTAGCGTCTCCTTTATTCCAAGTGTCGGAGGACGTCAAGTATTCTAATGACAACCAAAGTGGAGATTTCGATATCACCAAGCATTGCAGGCGGTATGTGCTTATCAGGACGTCGAAAAAGTTCTTCATAACAAAACGAAATACTGCGCAAATACGTGACCAGCCAAATTATTAGACCGCGAGTGTGTGATGTCCCAGGAAATATTACAATCAGCCCAAAATCTCCGGGAATTTACATTCACCTAAGACAACCACAGGCAATGCAATTGCTGTAAGGTCGCTAATGGCTTCGGCTAATAGCTCATTGATATAACAAGAAGTAGAAGACGGTCTGTAAACTACTACAAGCCTAGCACAGCAGCCCGGGTGCATTAAATCCGCGGCTAAAGTTTCATAACCCTTAGGAATAGATTGAGACAGTATGGCTGTAAATTTTAAAGGTTTTCTGGTAAACATTGCTACCCCACCTACAGCTCTACGACTCCTGTCACAACGGAGTGCAGCATAATCATTTATCTAGTGACCTAACATGGAGTCATGAGATGCTGCTCCTTAACCCTTTGACGACAATGCGGATTTGCACGTAGCGTGCTCGTGGGACCACGCCTCTTTTTGGCGCGCCCAACTCTCGCACAAAATGGGCAAAATTGTCCCTAAAAGCAGTTTTTCTATCAAAATTTTAACTTTGGCCTCTTTTGGCGCGCCCAAACCTCGCGCCTAATCATACAAAATTTGACTGCGGCCTCAAGCTTTATGATCGTGT
Organism: Ostertagia ostertagi; assembly: GCA_036418205.1. Classification (NCBI taxonomy): domain Eukaryota; kingdom Metazoa; phylum Nematoda; class Chromadorea; order Rhabditida; family Trichostrongylidae; genus Ostertagia; species Ostertagia ostertagi. The sequence goes on along the minus strand of MU868654.1, from coordinate 41,101 downwards.
ATTGTTAGAATTAGAACTGGAAGTTTGGAAAGAGAATTCGGATTTCAAAGGGATGGTGATCAAAAACTTCAAAAGCCCATATGCGCAGTAGAGTTCTTGATAGAGCTCCTTGTGTCTTGAGGCTATGAAAAGGCGTTAATATTTCTGTAAAATATCCTAAGCATAGACACAACAAGAGTTGCGTATAATTACCTGCATGTTGAAAATGTTTTAAACGCGTAAAGGGAAATTTTAGGTGGCACCCACCATTGGGTGCCATTGTCCCACGCGACGGTCATAGTGGCACCCACCGGTGGGTGCCATTGTCGCCAAAGGGTTAACCAAGCCTTAGAGTATAGATAGACAACGTACTTGTCACATATTACCATGCCAAAAAGGTGCTGTTCTGGGAAGGAGTAAGACATTAGAGTAGAAAACCTTAATGCTTGAAAATGAGGAACATGCGATTTGAAGAGAGAATACCGAGGGTACGGGAATTGCCAACCGTTGGAAATAAGGCGATGAACACATCTTTAGGAAAGTTGTCTCTGTCCTTGGTCGGGCGTCCAAGCTTGTTAACAAACACGGGCAATCAACTTCTAGATACTCGAGAATATTCAGAACAATATCGTTTTTTATAAACAGCTACCTTGTGTGTCGGTTTGATTGTCTGCATGTCTTTTTGTCCGTCCGCAAAATGAAGTGAGTGATAAGGCTAGGGACAATAGGATAAACAACAACTAACAACAGCTAACAGAATCGAGTAGCTCGCAGGATAATATTGTACAGTACTCGCCGTTTGAAATCGAAAATTCACGCGAATAACGCGAATCCTCGTTAATTTCGTGAATTCGTTATAACTCGGTTCAAAATTGAGCTTTCGAGAATCCGAAGATATCTTTGAATTCAGCTCGTCGGACACTATAAGAATGTGCTTTGATACTTTGGAAAAGCTCCATATAGGATTGCGCCATGCACTCGATTTTCATCTCAAAAAGTAGTTGCCCGCATGTGACATTTTCCATTTTCAGAGGAGATGTTTTGCAGAAAGCTGTGAAGATAGCGAACAATTTCCTTCACTGTCGTAGACTACGGTCACTTGTCTGTAAGGATTATATGGAAACCTTGGTCGCAGGTGAGCGTTTCTTCCGTAGTGTGACCCCAAACATCACCCCTTGTCATGCCTTTGCCCCCTATTACGTGACAAGTCCCATTTTTAGAGGAATGTTTTGTAGAAAGCTGTGAAGGAAGCGAAGAATTTCCTTCACTGTCGTAGACTATGGTCACTTGTCTGTAGGAATTATGTGGAAAACTCGGTCGCAAGTGAGCGTTCCTTCCGTGGTGTGGCCCCAAACATGCCTCCTCGTCATGCCCTTGTGGAAAGTTCAGATTTTTTGCATTTCCAGATGAACTCGCAGACCTGAAATGTGCCCCGTTAGCTTCCCCGTGAAAAATGCTATCGAATGATATGCATTACTTCCCCAGTTGAAACTTTGGTTTTTCACCGTTTTCAGCCTTCCCCTATTGCCGGATTGGGCATATCCCACGATTACTGCCCCAAAATCTCAAAGTTTCATTTTTCGTCGAAACTTTGTCTATTGGGGTAATTCGATGCCCTGATTACGAATATGACATTCATTTTTGATGCTGGTGTCATTTGGCGCCATTTGGCGCCGCGGCTGTTTTCACCAAATCTGCTGAAACTTCGTCATTTGGGGTTATTTGGGGTCCTGATTACGAAAACGACACCCGTTTTTAGCGCTGGCGCATTTGGCGCCATTTGGCGCCAATTTGGCGCCACGGCTGTTTTCACCAAATCTGCTGAAACTTCGTCATTTGGGGTTATTTGGGGTCCTGATTACGAAAACGACACCCGTTTTGGCGCATTTGGCGCCGTTTGGCGCCAATTTGGCGCCACGGCTGTTTCCACCAAATCCGCTGAAAACGTGTGTATAGGGGTTATTTGGGGATCACGAATATAACATCCAGTCTTGACGCCGGCGCCATTT
>MU868654.1:15084-29026 GCA_036418205.1 Ostertagia ostertagi | reverse complement strand
GAGAATCAGTCTTGGCGCCAACTGGCGCCAATTTGGCGCCAGCGCCAAAAATGGATCTCATATTCGTGATCAGGACCCTCGATAACCCCCATGGGAGAAGTTTCAGGAAAAAAAATTTCAACTTTTTCACGGAAGTTTTGAAGTCAGTAGATTTTTTCTTCAACAAAATTTTATTTTATTGGAAAAAATAATATTTTATTTTATTGGATAGAGATTTACTCTGCCCAGGGGTGGCCTAGATAGATGAGGGTATGAAGATTCTTCACAGCAAAGAAAATCTCCCAAAGACCTCCTTTTGTTTTCAAAAATTCCATTTAAAGCCCGTCAGCCACCGGTGGCTGACATGGTCCGAAGTGGACATCTTCGCGTCAGCCACCGGTGGCTGACATTGTCGCGAATGGGTTACAAAGGTATCCACTCTGGCTCGCTCCGCGGATTGAATCAGTTAGTTCATTGCCCGGACTGGCCCGCACCTCTGCTCACTTCAGGTTACTTTCGCAAAAAGTGTTTGCGGCGATGACCTCCCCCTCACACATTTATTAAATACATCGAATGAAACTCCTTCAATGGCCTTCTTCGGGAATCTGAAAGCTCTTGGTCTGTCTCGGTACCACTATTCTGTAGGTCAGCTCACAGCAATATTTGACGCAAGTTCCTTAGCTCTGACCTGCTTTCCTTGTACGCGTTACCCTACTGAACCTGCTTTCTCAACCCGTGGTTGATTGTTGGTGTTAATTTCTGGTCGTTCTGTTTGTTCACAACCCGACATAATTGTGAAACATTCGCAATGCGAACTGCGGCCAAAAACAGCAGTTGACAAAAAAAACAAATCCACGGCGAAACCTTTTAGCTCGCGATCATTGCCTAATAGCTAACCGGCTCAGCGCGTTATACATGTGAGGCAGGGTGCTCGCTAACGCCTCAACGCGTTATATCATGGTGGCAGTGGAAAAATCGTGTCGAGGAAATAACCGCCTCTTTCACGACCCCCCTCCAGAACATGAACTCTGATACGACCCCTTTTTGTCCTCTGCACATCCGGTTTTATATCAAAAAATGCTAGTTTCAGATGTGCGAGAGGGACGCAGCGCCGCTGCCACGCAAATGCGCTTGATCCAAATGCTAGATTCAATTTTTCTTTCCTTTAAAGACATTTTAGCTAGTGCAATTGGCTGAGTGGATGTAAGTACTGGAGTGGCTGCTACCACGTTTGAACAGTTGTCGTGCCCGATGAGACACCTAATACCGCGATCACGTAAGCGCGCTTGCGATGAGCGCGCTAGTTGGAAATCAGTTCAATGTCCCACATTTAAGGACATATAACTTTATTTCATTGATAATTTTGAAAGGAAGGAGCTTTCGAGTACACATTATTTAGTTCAGTGAAATTTATGCTGAGTTCTTCTAGACGCCTAGTTGTCGAGATAGGGTGAGACTGTCAAGGAATTGTGAGTGGTAACTGAATTAACAACGAGATCCCTATATTGAGGAATACAGCTAGCTAGTACTTCTCGCAATGGTTTCGAAATCGGAGGAGAGCGATATAAAGGAGAAGATTTGCGGTTTTCGACAGGTGCTCCATTTGTTTCTGGCGCCTCCTAATTTGCGAGAAATCTGCGTCGAGGAAATGTCAAGGAAAGTTTCGAAGCCACTCAAAAACTCTATTACTCCTTCGCCGTGGTAGGGAACTTCTTTGAACGCCTTCAAAATGCTTCTGTACACGTCAGTTCGATGGAGTAAATTGAAAATGATGCACTTGGCGCAGATCCATTCCATTCTTGTATGCGCCATGCAGTGACCCCACTCGGAGTCATTGGGAAGGTGTTTTGTCCTAGTGACGACTTGCTTAAGCACTCCGAAAGATATTTCCAATTATTAATTAGGATAACTCTTGTGGTTCATGATGTCTGATCATTCCTTTATTCAAATCGCTCCCTTTCCAACCCGTTCTGATGAATGACACGCTTGCGGTTGCAGGATCTGATGATGCCAAGAAGGCTGCGAATCTGCCTGTTTTGAACTTTCTACCAAGATGCTGTTCCTCCACTAAGTTCTCAAAGCATGTACATCATTCTAGAGTAGATTTTCGCTGCCCTTTCCCTACGATTTTTGCAGGAGCGACGTTGCTTTACTAGCTCATGTACCTCGATCAGACGAACAATAACAAACATGTCATTTAAACCTTATTCCACAGTTGTGAGATATATTGCATTAGCTAATACAACGTTGGTAAAACTATGCTGTTAGCAAATAGTGGCTAAGGCAGACCGTTATGTGGTCATGATTGATGACTTTTGGATTACAAATCCCCGCCAATTGCGGGCCAAAAAACATTTTTCAACACAAACAGAGTTTGCGAACATTTTCAAGCCTCGCGTCATTGCCAGAGTATCGGCATAACGGCCTCAAGCGTTTACGTGTGAGGCTGGAAGCTATGGTAGAGAGCTATGAGAAGCTGGTGGATAATGATTTTCTCGGCTAGAGACTCGTAGCGCACTTGCCCGGAAAGCGAAAGGTGTCGGTTCCGCCTTTGGCGAAAGTTTTGTTCACAACCCAGCATATTTGTGAAACGTTTTGACATATACTTTTCCTTTACCTTTTTTAGTACTAGATTCTATGTTCGAGGTCCGGAATCTTTGTCGACTTCTGGCACTGTTGGCGAACCTTCCGTGCAAAAAATAAATAAATAAATAATATCAAGAGGCTGTTCAAGCGTCATGCAGAACTAATGAAGTATAACCTGGTGCAGTTGCAGAAGCGTGGATTCCTTTTATGTGAGTGACTTAAAGCAGACATGTAAGCATAATCATATTTGTGAGTGCGCATTTGAGCACAACCGAAATACACATCGAAGCAGGCGTTCATATATTTACCAGCGCAGGATTAACTATAGTATACATGTGTCGCTGAAGAGATAATGTCATTATTTGCTTATACTTTAAAACTAACTTATCAGTTAGCTGTTTTCGACCTAATCGGTTTAATGGTACTGTTTTGCTGTTCTTTAGCTCCTCCAGTTTTTGACAGTTCGCGCACGGTCAAATTGACAAAATTGATGAGTATTGGAAAGATCGTTCTGCTGAATCAGCTGGATCCGTTCACAGAAGAATACACGGGAGAGTGGCATGTTGTTACGAGAAAGATCTTAGTGTTTTGGACCGATCTCGAATTTTCTTCATATCTGCAAAATAATTTTCTGAAGTGTAATGAAGGAAATAGATGCCAGGCACACAAGTACTTGCTGGGTGTTGAAGAGTGGCGAATGTGCTCTCGATATGACGCCATTCGAAATGACGTTTTGGACCGTATGCGCATCTCAATGACTCTTTGCCCGTGATGGAAGTTCGTGGTCGTCATTCAGCCTTGGACATTTCTAGGTCCAAACAAAAATTTGACGTAAGTGCAGAAATAGTGGCACTGTACCGACATGTCCGGCATAGACAAGTTTTTGCAATCTTCTATCAATGGATTGGTAATCGCCGTATATGAGCTGCTACGAGTCTTTTCTGAACAGTGTATATGAGAAAGCGCGCAAGAACTGGCCCCGATCGTTATCACCTTTGTCGGCGGCCCGGGGCTGCCACTTCTATCTCCTTATAACTACGTCAGAAAATCTTTTCTGGATTTGGAGAACAGATTGTACTTGAGCTCTAAAAAAAATCTGTGTGGTGTATATTAGTAATATTGAACCTTACATGGTATCCTTCTCTTGTCAGATAGCGCAGTGTTCTGCTCAAGGCTTAAGCATCACTGCATCGACCATATTTTGTGTTTTGAAGCGTTCGATTTTGCACAGCGGCATCTATTGTTCGAATCTCCAATTTTGCAAATAAGGCTTAAACATAGAAAGCTGTTAGAAGCTAGTAGTAACATAGTCGTAGGTGAAATGATCGTTCGCGCAAATGATGCTGTGGTACCGTCTGATATATTTCGCTCCGTTCGTGAGGTATATCTTTTTGCTTGAAATGATGCGACGGTGAGGGATTCATGGTCGGTAACCCTGCCTCTATAGAGGGGAAGGTACCAAGGGTGCTATTTCATCAACGCTGGTTCCTGTGTACGACCACTCATCCAGCGCGCTTCTAACGACCTTCTGGTAATGAACTACCCACTGACGTTCACATACAACGTGTTTTCACATACAATGTTCACCAGTTATTTCAAAGCACTGTCTCTCAGTAACGAAAGATACCGTAATAATAAATGGTGAACAAAATGTTTCTCAAGAAGCATTTTCAACGGTAGTTTAGACACTTCAAAACTTCATTCTTGTAATAATAGTCAGTATATGTTGGGTTCCCTAGCTTTTCTAACTAAACTGCCATTAATAATTCGAAATAATCGAAATAATTTAGCTTGCCAATATGATCGTACTCTTATCATGTACAGCATTCTTCGCTATCTGCATCTTCTGCTATGCTCTTATTTTTATTTTTATTCTACAGAACAAGTTTTACAAAAATCAGTGAGTGATTCCTAATCCACACTAGAACTGCTTATGAGAAATTGTAGTTGTGGCGAACGAATCAATGTATAAATCGTCCAAAGCATTAGTCGGAAGAATATGAAATGGCGTTTGCGGGCAGGGAGCTGACTAGTTTTTGCATTCATTGATCATTTTACATGAAATAACGGTGTATAAATGTGGTATATTTGTCGTACAGTCTCGGACAGGTATGTGTCTCTTTCGAACAACTCATGCTTTTTCATCAATATAGTGCTTAACCTGTTTTCTTTGCGTGATAATATATTAGGTTGTCTCATAAAGTAGTGTCGCTTTTTTTCAACCAAAAATTTTCATCTAAATCCTCATGCTTTTACATCATGTCATATACCATTCGAAAGAGAATTGTCTGCTCTACAAGATGCTATGTTCCTCTTCTTCCACCTCTGTTCCAGGTTTTCAAATTTTAGGCCTGCGAAATGGGAGGTCCAGCCGACAAAAATTGACCAAACCGACAACTAGCTCTAACTTTATTTTCCCTGGGAGAAATCAATCAATGATGTACCCTCTACTTACTCATGACCTCTTCTAAACATTCCACTCTTAGGTTGCCGAAAAAGCTTTGCCGTGTTTCTTTTCGAATTGGCTGACCGATAAGCCATAGCAATTTTCAAATTGAAATTGTTCCTCGTAAACGCATTGTTTCATATCAAGTGGTGTTCCTTTTGTGAGCACTTCTTCTGCTCTATTCGCTCATTTGTTTTGTTTTATGTTTGTTGGAATTAGTTCGAATTTTAGGTGTTTAGGATAAGGTGTTTTATCCACGAAAGTGACCGCATTTCTTTGAAAAAAATTTTCCCTGAGAAGATGAGAAAATCAACCAGGCGTACATTCCTAACTTAGTCATGACTTGTTCTTTAAATTCTACTAGTTTTTCAATGTCTCGGCTATAAAAAAATTTCGACCTAGATCTCAGGTAATGGTGCTCGACCGTCGAGTTCTGGTTGAAAAACCAGGTCTGGAAATGGAACGACGCGACTTGTTGGGAAACCTAATAGTGTAATGTTTAGAAGAGGTCATGCATAAGTAGAGGGTACATCATTGATTGATTTCTCCAAGGGAAGATAAAGTTAGAGATAGTTGTCGGTTTGGTCAATTTTTGTCGGCTGGACCTCCCATTTCGCAGGCCTAAAATTTGAAAACCCTGGAACAGAGGTGGAAGAGAACATAGCATCTTGTAGAGCAGACAATTCTCTTTCGAATGGTATATGACGATGTAAAAGCATGGGGATTTAGATAAAAATTTTGGTTGAAAAAAAGCGACACTATTTATGAGACAACCTACCAGAAACTGACTGAATCTTCAAGTGCCTGCCATGCTCTCTTTCACCCTTCAACATTGCCTTCGAACTAATCCTGGGTTCAGTGTCTCCCGAAACAGCTCGCTTTCATAAACCTCGCAGTCTTTATATCATCATGATATTGAAAGGGAGAATGATTCTTATATCACTGGCCTACTTTTGAACCTTTCCACTCTATTCGTTTTAATCACAAGGCTTAACAGGCAACGATTCTTCGCAGCTGGAGGACAATGGGACCTCTTGCGTACTGTTTTCTTTCCTGTGTACACCCATGGACATGTTTAACATTCAATATGGAAATAAGAGAAGGAGTTTTCAATATTTTTGTTGCCGTCTCAGAAGCATGGTGAGGATTTTTGAAAATAGTGCCGAGGAATCCATTCACACTTTTATTTTCATGAAATGGATTCCAGAAACGAACGACCAGACATACTGAATTATTCGCGTTATCGAGATCAAGGTAAACTATCGGTCGGATGAATAAAGGTTTAGCATCAACTTGAGTATTGTAATGTGATGCTGTGAACTATCCTGTAATCTCATAGGAGACTCGCTCATCATTATCCATTTCAACATAATGATTTTGAATGATTTTCTGCACTCGAAAAAATATCTGTAAGCCTTGCACCGATTGGTCAGTCTAACACAGCAGCAGACCCTAGGTCTTCATTCGTCATGCAACTTCTACATGTTACTGCTATACGAATTTCAACGCCATCTCTTCATGAAGTAGTTATAAGTGTTCAGCAAAAGGAGTCTCTCAGCATGTGGAGCACCTTTTTTCAAACAGCTCTCTGTATATTGAAGGGAATATGCATGGACTAGAAGAATAAGGTCTATTCCCAATGACATTCCCAGAAATGTTTGCTGAAAATAGGAGGAGAGTATATGATTCAGGGTTAGCTCTCAAAGGAATCCCTTTCGAAAAAGTCTTGCCTTTTTGCCTAACATGAATATGTCAGCTTTGATCACTCGTTAGTTTAGACATAGTTTTACGCACAAGGTTCAGTTTCCAGAGGGAAAGAAGCTTATGAATCTCTAAAACTCTATAAACGGTCGAAGGTAGAGGGAAGAAATGTGCCTTCGGACGGCCACGACCAGGCAAAGTATTGGAACAAAAATGATTAATATGACAGGATGCAACAGAAGAGTGAGGTGATAGTGCAAAAAGAAAAGGTCAAAGAGAGTTTCTCGCGACGGCTTACCGAGAAACAAGTCAACTAGCCAAACAAAATGCTACTTCGCGGCCTGCATTCACATCGATCAAAACCATCAAAACCGTCTTTAACGGCTGCAGCACTGCGGGAGAAACGCACTGCTGCGGCCAACTTCGGAAACTATACGAAACGTCTCAAAATCTCCTATTTCCGAAGGACCGCCCAAAATCACATTGCGAAGGTAACTCGCCACGTTTACGTGGAACTGATTGGACCACGACGCCACATGTATCGTATAGCACTGACACTGCTCCATTCTACTACAGTGCCTTGCAAAATCATAGGACATCCCCCCAAAAATATGAATATCTCGGCTTCTAGAAAAGCCGTCTATCGCAACTGGTAGAATCAGAACCGCCTCTATAAAAAACCTATAAAAACAAGTAGCCAGATTATCCGAATAATTTCCGCCCCTCGGAAGTCTCCTTGAATTTTTGAATTTTTTATCCATCCAGCAACGATGGTAGCACTTGTCCGGTGTATGGTAATTCTATTAGAGTTACGGTTTGAGTTGCTCCCTTTCCCTCCGCGAGTGAAAGCCAGACTTTCTTTTTATACGCGCCTGATGGCTCTACCATGAGCATCGAAGCCATTTTTAGGAGCTCAAAGAAAACCATAGCTTGGTGCTCCAAATTCTCACTACGAATAGAAATAAGAGTGCACCAGGATAAATAGCAGAAGTTCTCTAAAAGGATTAGCTATAACCTCGAAGATTACATCAAACAAAATCACCATGTACGGTCAACCTGTGTCAGCTCTACGAAAGAAAGAGGATAGAAATGAAATCCTATAGCAAAATCACTGATATGGACAACTAGCGTAGGGTCCTGCGAAGCGTGCTGCCATGCTCGTTAGGCGTTCTGACTGAAACCAGAGAAGAGAAATCTAACGAAAGACTGGGCCGAAGCTGGGCTTTGTTGAGCAATTTTTCATTCAAAATAATAAGTAATTTGTTCCTTTCAGACCGCGCTTCTTCGGTAATGAGCAGTTTAACTTTGATGGTTCAGATGACTGCTGTTCACTTGTAAAGAAATATGGGCCAGGATTCGACTTATTCCGTGATCGTTTCCTAAAGATGTGGTGATGCGTAACCTCATCCTGAGTTCCAGACCTGAAGTTTCTCTTCTCTGGTTTCAGTCAGAACGCCTAACGAGCATGGCAGCACGCTTCGCAGGACCCTACGCTAGTTGTCCATATCAGTGATTTTGCTATAGGATTTCATTTCTATCCTCTTTCTTTCGTAGAGCTGACACAGGTTGACCGTACATGGTGATTTTGTTTGATGTAATCTTCGAGGTTATAGCTAACCAGTTTTGCTCCGCCCGCTATCGCGCGCATCACACGGCAGGCTTTAGCGAAACTGGAGGACCCATGGAATATCAGCATGAGGTACTCCATTAACCACCTCACTATTGAATGTGTTAGACCTTTCCCAGTTTCGCTGAAGTCCATCGAGAATACGCGTGATAACGTCTGGAGCTGAACTGGTATATTATCTCACAACTGTAAACATCCAGCATTCTTCTTGAATTCAGATAATTTAGCGGTGAATAGGATTGCTGTCAGTCTCAAAATGAAAATGAAATATGCCTATTTACATAAGTGAGGAGCTAAGGCTTATCATTTATTTACATTCACCATTATTTAGAACCCCGAAAGGATTAGCGGTTTAATGAGTTTGGGCTTTCTTGATAGAAATGAAAGTTATCATTTGCTGAAGACTTGATTGAGTTTATGCAATCGACTGCTATTAAGTAAGCTCATACAATGATACACGTACCACTACAAATAGAATTTGTAAGTAGGGACGCTCTAGTGTCAGCGCAAGCTACGTAACGGAATCGACGACTTTTGCGTTCTGACGCCCCTTATCAGCCCTTATCAGTTGTAACCACTTTCCATCACCACCAACAATGTCCCCGTCCCACCCCACATGACACTTGCGAGTATGGACGCTCTAGTGTCAACGCGAGCTGCGTAACGGAATCGACGACTTTTGCGTTCTGACGCCCCTTATCAGCCCTTATCAGTTGTAACCACTTTCCATCACCTACCAACAATGTCCCCGTCCCACCCCACATGACACCTGCGAGTATGGACGCTCTAGTAACGGAATCGACGACTTTTGCGTTCTGACGCCCCTTATCAGCCTTTATCAGTTAACCACTTTCCATCACCTACCAACAATGTCCCCGTCCCACCCCACATAACACTTGTAAGTATGGTTGCTCTGGTGTCAACGCGAGCTGGGTAACGGAATCGACGACTTTTGCGTTCTGACGCCCCTTATCAGCCCTTATCAGTTGTAACCACTTTCCATCACCTACCAACAATGTCCCCGTCCCACCCCACATGACACCTGCGAGTATGGACGCTGTAGTGTCAACGCAAGCTGCGTAACGGAATCGACGACTTTTGCGTTCTGACGCCCCTTATCAGCCCTTATCAGTTGTAACCACTTTCCATCACCTACCAACAATGTCCCCGTCCCACCCCACATGACACCTGCGAGTATGGACGCTCTAGTGTCAACGCAAGCTGCGTAACGGAATCGACGACTTTTGCGTTCTGACGCCCCTTATCAGCCCTTATCAGTTGTAACCACTTTATCACCTATCACATCACCTACCAACAATGTCCCCGTCCCACCCCACATGACACCTGCGAGTATGGACGCTCTAGTGTCAACGCAAGCTGCGTAACGGAATCGACGACTTTTGCGTTCTGACGCGCCTTATCAGCCTTATCAGTTGTAATCACTTTCCATCACCACCAACAATGTCCCCGTCCCACCCCACATGACACCTGCGAGTATGGACGCTCTAGTGTCAACGCGAGCCAGGTAACGGAATCGACGACTTTTGCGTTCTGACGCCCCTTATCAGCCCTTATCAGTTGTAACCACTTTCCATCACCACCAACAATGTCCCCGTCCCACCCCACATGACACCTGCGAGTATGGACGCTCTAGTGTCAACGCGAGCTACGTAACGGAATCGACGACTTTTGCGTTCTGACGCCCCTTATCAGCCCTTATCAGTTGTAACCACTTTCCATCACCTACCAACAATGTCCCCGTCCCACCCCACATGACACCTGCGAGTATGGACGCTCTAGTGTCAACGCGAGCTGCGTAACGGAATCGACGACTTTTGCGTTCTGACGCCCCTTATCAGCCTTATCAGTTGTAACCACTTTCCATCACCACCAACAATGTCCCCGTCCCACCCCACATAACACTTGTAAGTATGGTTGCTCTGGTGTCAACGCGAGCTGGGTAACGGAATCGACGACTTTTGCGTTCTGACGCCCTTATCAGCCCTTATCAGTTGCTATCGCTTCCATCATGTACCACCAATGTCCCGGGACCACCCCACATAACACTTGTAAGTATAGACGCTCTAGTACCAATATGAACGACAAAACGAAATTGGCGATGCTCGCTTTCTAGCCCCTCAGCTTTATCAGTCGTTATCAGTTCCTATCACGTACCACTTGTGTCCCCATCCCACCCCCTATAACATATGTAAGAACCATGGCGCTATCATTGCTGTGACCCGAGCTACGAATTTCGGTCAAACACACACACACACCACACACACAGACATACTTAGCGGATTATATATAGTAGGATCCTTTCGGAGAACTTCTGCTATTTATCCTGGTGCACTCTTATTTCTATTCGTAGTGAGAATTTGGAGCACCAAGCTATGGTTTTCTTTGAGCTCCTAAAAATGGCTTCGATGCTCATGGTAGAGCCATCAGGCGCGTATAAAAAGAAAGTCTGGCTTTCACTCGCGGAGGGAAAGGGAGCAACTCAAACCGTAACTCTAATAGAATTACCATACACCGGACAAGTGCTACCATCGTTGCTGGATGGATAAAAAATTCAACTGTAAGGAGACTTCCGAGGGGTGTCCTATGATTTTGCAACGACTACAAAACTAAAAAAAATTGTCTAAAAATACGGAAAACTATTCGGATGATCTGGCTACTTGTTTGTATAGGTTTTTATAGAGGCGGTTCTGATTCTACCAGTTGCGATAGACGGCTTTTTCTAGAAGCCGAGATATTCATATTTTTGGGGGGTGTCCTATGATTTTGCAACGCACTTATATCACCCATCCAGCTCCCACCAAAAACGACCTCTCTGAACTTTTCATCCACAGCTTCGCTCGTTCTGGAGGAATGCATCCATTCGTTCCCTAGCAAATGGATGCATATCAGTGATATGATGGTGGTTATGTTTTTGATCAATTGTTTTTTAGGAAAGATAAAACTTGAAGAAATTAAAGTGTTGAAATTCGGCCAGTATGGGACAGCCAAGTATGGGACACTGCGCACGGCCCAGCACCAGGGTCAAGCGTGCGTTGAGGAATCCTCGACACGTCACAGGGGGGGGGTCGTATTGGCCCGCTGGGAGGAAGAGATCGGGCCGATTGATGCAGTAGGATCATCACCGTCGGAGGACAAACATCAAGGATCGAGTCGATGCCAGGCCAGAGGATTTCCAATAAAAAATGTTAGTCCGCCCACAAAATCTTTACAAATCATTACACTTTTTGAAAGAAAAATGCTCGTGGGTTCAAATCTTCCCTTGTACGAAATCGCCCCTGAAGGACTATAGTCGTTGAAATAGTGCCAATGCAGCGAAAAAGTACCTTTCGGCGGTACTCGGGCAAAAATCCTCAACGTGGCCATTTTTTAAATACTGGACGTATAAAGCTGCTTTAGTACCATTTGATAGAGAAAATCTTCTAGTTTTGCCATATTAACTTTTCAGATTTGACGAAATGAAGCAAGTTATGGCTTCGGAAAGTGTAAAAACTCGTGCTCATCATGAATTTTCCTCGTTAATTGATCTAAATTTGTTATTTCTTATAACTTTTTGTAATTTCAATACTGATTAGAAAGAGCTCTTCACAAAACTCCCAAATCTGCTTTCAGATTGAAAATTCGTCATATTTGAAGAAAGTTATAATCATTTGAATATTTGTTCAAATTTCAATAGTAGATAAGCTGCTCCACGGTCAACGCCAAAGATCAGTAAACACAACAAAACCGATTTCTCAGGATGGTTTCCTATCTTCCACCGTAAGCTCGTTCGCGGTGGGGATAACACTGCCACATGTTATCGACTTGCGGATCAAGTGATGATTAATAAACCCACGCATTGAGGGACAGGATAATTTAGCAGTCGAATAAAATTTGATGCTAGTGATGTTGAAATGGAGATACCCAGTGCTCATCGTCTATCCCTTCAAACAGTTCACCATACACTCGTAGGAAATCTGGGTAGTGCAGCGGTGGGATGGTATTTTAGGCTGACCATGACAACGCAAATGAAAGAAAATTGAAATAGAAGGCTTCACCTTAAGTTTGAGTTTTGGTTTTGAGTGACCTCTATATTCTTGCGCATATCGTTATTATCGGCCCTTATCAGCCGTTATCGCTTTCTTTCCCCACCATATATGTTCCCGTCCCACCCCCTACATCACTTCTTGGAACCAACGCCTCACTGATGCTGGGACGCGCGCTATGGATATCGTGAAATTGGCGTTCTGGCGCCTCTTATCGGATCTTATCAGTCGTTATCACTTTCTGTCCCCACCAAATATGTTCCCGTCCCACCCCTATATCATATCTTGAAATCAACTCCTGACGACTGCTGGTACGCGCGCTATGAATTTCGTGACAAACACACACACACACACAGACCTACACACACACGCACAGACATACTTAGCGAATTATTACACCAGAGCAACCATGCTCACAGGTGTTATGTGGGGTGGGACGGGGACATTGTTGGTGGGTGATTGAAAGTGATTGCAACTGATAAGGGCTGATAAGGGGCGTCAGAACGCAAAAGTCGTCGATTCCGTTACCTGGCTCGCATTGACACCAGAGCAACCATGCTCACAGGTGTTATGTGGGGTGGGACGGGGACATTGTTGGTGGGTGATTGAAAGTGGTTACAACTGATAAGGGCTGATAAGGGGCGTCAGAACGCAAAAGTCGTCGATTCCGTTACCTGGCTCGCGTTGACACCAGAGCAACCATACTCACAGGTGTTATGTGGGGTGGGACGGGGACATTGTTGGTGGGTGATTGAAAGTGGTTACAACTGATAAGGGCTGATAAGGGGCGTCAGAACGCAAAAGTCGTCGATTCCGTTACCTGGCTCGCATTGACACCAGAGCAACCATGCTCACAGGTGTTATGTGGGGTGGGACGGGGACATTGTTGGTGGGTGATTGAAAGTGGTTACAACTGATAAGGGCTGATAAGGGCGTCAGAACGCAAAAGTCGTCAATTCCGTTACCTGGCTCGCATTGACACCAGAGCAACCATGCTCACAGGTGTTATGTGGGGTGGGACGGGGACATTGTTGGTGGGTGATTGAAAGTGATTGCAACTGATAAGGGGTGATAAGGGGCATCAGAACGCAAAAGTCGTCAATTCCGTTACCTGGCTCGCATTGACACCAGAGCAACCATGCTCACAGGTGTTATGTGGGGTGGGACGGGGACATTGTTGGTGGGTGATTGAAAGTGATTGCAACTGATAAGGGCTGATAAGGGGCGTCAGAACGCAAAAGTCGTCAATTCCGTTACGCAGCTTGCGTTGACACTAGAGCGTCCATACTCGCAGGTGTCATGTGGGGTGGGACGGGACATTGTTGGTGGGTGATTGAAAGTGATTGCAACTGATAAGGGCTGATAAGGCGCAGAACGCAAAAGTCGTCGATTCCGTTACGGCTTGCGCTGACACTAGAGCGTCCCTACTTACAAATTCTATTTGTAGTGGTACGTGCACACTGTATCATTGTATGACCAGCCTACTTAAATAGCAGTCTATTGCATGAATTCAATCAAGTCTTCAGCAAAGTGATGACTTTCATCACTATCAAGAAAGCC
>MU868654.1:0-13732 GCA_036418205.1 Ostertagia ostertagi | reverse complement strand
TTCCGATAACGTCGTATAGGTATACTAGTATACGAAGTTATTACGACGATACAAGTCTTCAGCAAATGATAACTTTCATTTCTATCAAGAAAGCCCAAACTCATTAAACCGCTAATCCTTTCGGGGTTCTAAATAATGGTGAATGTAAATAAATGATAAGCCTTAGCTCCTCACTTATGTAAATAGGCATATTTCATTTTTTTGAGACTGACAGCAATCCTATTCACCGCTAAATTATCTGAATTCAAGAAGAATGCTGGATGTTTACAGTTGTGAGATCAATATGCCAGTTCAGCTCCAGACGTTATCACGCGTATTCTCGATGGACTTCAGCGAAACTGGGAAAGGTCTAACACATTCAATAGTGAGGTGGTTAATGGAGTATCTCATGCTGATATTCCATGGGTCCTCCAGTTTCGCTAAAGCCTGCCGTGTGATGCGCGCGATAGCGGGCGGAGCAAAACTGGTGAATTGATAATGTAGCCAGGCTTTCATGAGATCCTCTCTATCGTTTACTTCCGTAGACAATCGCTTAAGCGAGTACCTTTGATACCCTTTCCAGGGAAGCTTTCCTTGAGCTGGGAGGAGGTGTAGTAGCTTTTATGATTGGAAAAGCTTCTTGACTCTTGACTGTGAAAAAAAAGCGATGTCGTGAAAAATTGCTGTGTGGACAGGACGAAGGAATCCGCAATGCTCGCACATGTTCACCAATCCATTTGTACAGCGGTCTCATGGTTTCTCTTACATTTTTCCAACCGCCCCTTGACATGGAACCAAGTAAACGGTTCATCGTAAGTGGAAAGTTTGCTATTCGTGCACTACAAACAACTACTTCGGCCGCATTTCTCTCCTTAAAGCCTTGATGATGTTAGCAAGCCTTCAATACTCGTTGGTAGGCGAAACACTTTTGTTACAGGAAGGTTTGCTGACTTCACCGCTCGGTTCGCTATCCTTCAATACCCTCGTTCAAATTCGATAATATCAGTGGGACTCCTCCAGCAACACAATGCCAGGATTTACTAAACTACCCTTTTGGCTGCGCACACATTTGCGTGCATCACACGGGGCTGCAGTGGTATAAGACAGGACCATTCATATTTTTGTAACGCTTTATGGCAAACTTCGCCCACCTTGCTGTGCTTTCCACAAACTCCGGCATACAATCTCCCTTCTGTTGTCGGACTCTCCTCACTTTTTCCCTGTCTCCGGGGCATCCCGGAGCCGACTTACAGGTTTTGCAACCAGCTCCGCCCACTTCGCTGTATGCCCGTCCACCACTGACATTTAGCCTTCCCTCCCTCTCTGTCCTCCTAGTTTTCCCGCTCTCTAATTTCTCGGAATCGCATCATGAGAACTTGTAGGAAAAGCTGTCCCCTTAGGGCACTCTTCGCCCATTGTGGGCTGGCCTCCGCACACCTCACGTACGCGAGAAATATTTCAGACCAGGGTGAAAATCGTATAGAGAAAAATCAATACGACGATACGACACGACACGACCCCCGCTAAAACGCTGGATCTCATTACGACCCCCTCCGTAAAAATCAGTCACGAAATGAAAACACTAAGCGATCAAAAGCAACAAAGCAATGGTGAAAGCAAAGTAATCTTGAAAAATATCATCATCAGTTGTGTGTCAATGACAAACTCATCTCTATTCTGCTACTACGGCGCGAACAATTAACACAGGAACCCTGAAAAAAAAAGACATTCTACAATTGTAACAGCTGCGCACGTGTACACGCCTTACACGAAGAACGATCGACAGGAATGGAGAAAAATGATGAGTAGGACCCATCAATGCAAGTGTAAAGAGGCAGCTGATTCCTCACGCGGCTGCGGCGCGGCTCACGCGCTGGAGCGATTTATCTCGAAAATTTGCCTTCTCCCCTTATGCTTCAAACCTTAATAACTTTTCGAAACTTGATCTTTTGGAGAACTGTTTGTGTGCTTGAAAGAGCTTTGATTGCAGCTTCTTTACTGTTATTTGAGTTTTTCTGAAGATACCCTTTCCCGGGAGACTTCCCACGTCGAGGAAACGTCGAGGAACTCAAAATTTTTATGTAGATTTTTGCTGACTTCTCCTTTGCTCGGAAGAGTGTGGACAGTTGTAGAAGGTTGAAGAATCGCTCTTTCGAATGGTTTGCCTGACTTGTTTCGAAAACTTCCTACTTAAAGAGAAATCTGCGTCGAGGAAAATGTCGAGGAATTTTTTCTTCACTCAAAAACCGGATTCCTTCCACATCATTGCTAGGTAATTCATTGAAACCTCTCAAAATGCCTTAGGTACGCATCGCTTTGCTGTCGCTGATACAACTAGATACGCTCAGCGCCTATTTGGTTCGGTCGAGTATACGCCATGCCGTCGGTCTTCGCTCGTATTTTAAGTCAATTGAAAGGTGTTGTGTGTGTGATGAATTGCTGATAAGAGCCGAAGTGTTCTCAGCGGTGATTTAACGTGGGAATTCTTGTAACCACGGAAAGGGAATTTCGCAGCCTCTATGGTCACGTGTCTATGCGCAGTCCGCGCTACTGAGCACATGGGCCGGAATGGCTAGGCGTGCATGTTGATTTCTACATTTTGAATTTGACACAAGGTGGCTCTCCTTCCACTGGATTTCGATTTTCTTTTGTTGTTGTGGAACGTGCAAAGAATGAATACGATTACGTTCCCACACACATTGTGGTTTCGGTGGGTGGGGAGAGGCCCCTCCCTCTCCTGCTAAATCTGGTTACCACGCCTCGTTCGATAATGGTACCGACAATTACAACCCCCTCCTTCTTCCACAGAGGCAAATACGGTCCCCGACGTGTTTCCCTACATCAACTTTATTTAGCTTTGCTGATATAGTTTGTACTTCTAGAGATATGGTACATCCATTTCACACTTGATCCGTTCTCTTCGGATTAACCTCAAAACTAAGGATTTTTGGACACACAGACAATGTGACCATACAGACAGATGGCGTATTATACATATTAGGCTGAGTCATGAGTAATTGCCGACTTGACAAATTTTTTCAAAAGTTCACAACTTTCTTTTGAACCACCTTGGTTAGTGCCCTATCTACCACAGCTGTCTACAAGTGTCCTCTATCTATCCGCAAGTGAATGGATACCTCCTACAAAACTACGCAACCTCGACGTCAAGAATCAGTGGATGTCTGTTTTGAGGTGGTCGCCATCATCGTAGTTTTTCTCGTTAAGGAAACGAGCAAGCAAGCGAGCAACTGGTGATTGGTTGCTATACCTATGGGAAATTAAAAGAGTGGGGGAGAATCATGAGAACAAGTTTCTGTATAGTTACTGCCTCGTTTTGTGTGGGTTGCGAGCTGCCGCGCAGAGGAACAGCTTCATGTGTAGGAAACCTCAACAATGCGATATCCGAAGATGTTTATACAGCTGTAAGCAGTAGGTGTCTGCGCCAGCAGTGGTGGTATTGTTTGAAGTCTGTAATGAAGCAATCCTACAATCGGAGAGCGGAACCTACTCCGGGTGAAGTTCACCTATTGGGGCTCGTTGTCGCTGCTGAGCTGCACGTTCCCACTGATGCCTCCGTAGGTTGCTTGGCTAGACTGCGCACTCCTCAACCCCAGTGACCCTTGTCAAGCCGATCGAAACAACGGCTTTTATGCAGCAAACTTTGTGAGATGATCACACGTGTCCTTCGAGCCACCTCGTCCAACTCGTGAGAATTCCATCTTCAATTTATCCATGGCTCAGAGGGGAACGACACATGATGCTGGGAGGACTGATGGTCTACTGCAGTTTGATGGGTACTGGTACCGGGTTGCCTTCAAGAAGCTCTTGCATGCGTTCAATATCTACGGCCATTGGGTGTCCAAAACATGGTCGGTCTTCAGGGTTATAGTCGCCCTGGCGAAGCTTCCCGAACCACTTTCAATAGATATTCTCATTAGCGAGTCTGGTCCTCCAGATACACAAATATTCCGACAGGCTCCTCCTGCTGAGTGCCCCAGGCGGAACTCGTAAAATAGACAGTGACGAACATGTGTTGAAGAGAACGGCATTATTTCTCCCAAAAGACGAGTACTGACGGTCAAATTTCGTAATATGAAAGGACACTTAGGTCGCCACATACTGCTCTGCGGGGAACAACACAAACGTTCTTCTGGGAAAATGGTGTGGGTCTGAAGAAATCGGCAACTCCTTCATGACTCAGCCTAATAGATAGAGGTAGTAGGGATTGTTATCGACAGTATTTTTTTGACACTTATTCCATTCAAAGTCCTTCGTGCCATGGCTCAATCGCACCGTCGTATTGAGGAACGGAAGGAAGCCACTCTAGTCTGGAAACTCTACCGTGAAACGTATATCTGGGTCACATGAATTCAAGTTAGCATCATGTCCATTGCGGAAGTGTCGATCACTAAACGTCGTCTGTGTTTGACTTCTAGAAAGACCTCATCTAGGGAATAGGTACGCCATTCGCAGCAACGCATTTACCTAATCACTCACTCGTGAGTCCGCTATCCTATCCCCCTTGATCAAAAATCTTCATTCAATGCAATTTAAGCAAACGACGGTAGTAGAGGGCAATCATTACCATTAGTCCCAAGGCACTCCATGGAACTAGGGACTGATAAGGGGATGCGAGACGAGTCTATCCGAGGTCGGCGCGCAAGCGGATATAGGTCACGCTGCGGCTACCGGACCTTACAAGTTGAAAGTGGCAATTTGCTAGGACTAAGCAAAACAAATGCAGAAATGGGGACTACACAGACGGAATCGTGTATCGATCGTCAAGAGAGGCGGGTCCTGAACTTGGCCAATTGCCATGTTTCAAACTGCAGAAACGCCGGCGACATTAACCTAGTTTTGGTGCGGCGGTCGAGGGGGACTCTTGACCGTCTCCCCTGATAAGGACCTGTTTCTGTGAATAAAACTCTCCACCAAAATGGAAGATATCACATTCTAAGATATTAGCCAGCAGCTGACGTAACTCATCTTCCAACATTCCGGAGGTGTGTACTTCTGGATGTCGAAGTATTGAAAGTATCAAAGTTGTACGAGCTACTATTGCAGAAGCTGAACATTTGTTATTCGCTTGCTATCGTTTTGTAACATACATTTTCTGTTTTTGCTTTTAACCAGCACGAGCAGTATAAATACAATATTAAATGTAGCTGTGACGTAGGAATTATGACAAAGAGAACGATTGCCAAACAGGAAGTGTAGCCCGGAAATCAAAAGGGAAGTTTTAAAGCTTCCTGCAACAATTATAGTATAATAATCAAAAGGGAAGTTTTAAAGCTTCTGCAACAATTATAGTATAATAAACAAAGATGATACGGCATACAGAGCGAGCCTTACAACTATTTTCCAAAAACGCATAATTCTTTCACAACATTCTATTTTTAGCCGCTTAATTACTCTGCTTGAGCTCTGATTTGCTTCCGAAAAATCTGATTTTAGAGGACTTATTTTTACTTTTTTCTTGTGTGTGGATGTAGTTGGCATCAGTGTTGGTCCTCATGCCTAGCACGATTGTAGATTTTCGCGTTTGTAGAGTGCAGTACATTTGATTTTGTCTTCTATCAAAAGCTACTTCATATGTCGACATAGGTCACTCCACTGAACACCTGTGTGCTACTCCACAAGAATTGCAGAAATTTTTAGAGCGTCTGTGTCTAGGTCTAAACAAAACGCCGTTTTGTGACACATCCCTGCAAACACTTTTCTTGTTTGTCCAAGCAAGCTGCAACTGCTTAAACACTTTTTCAACCCACTCTCCTTGCTCTATCTAAGAGGCAGGTCTACGGCATATCAAATAAGCAAGTCTGCATGACCTTTTCTTTTAGCGCTACTAGGTAGTACTGTTACAGTGAACAATAACTTTAATACATCAAAACATACCAAAAGCTCTAACGCGTGTACAGTATCGCTCACTCGACAAAAAGGACAGACATCCTTGACAGGGTCATGGAGGCACATTAGCACAAACAGTTCTGCACCAGCAGGGCTCCGGAATGATGCTGCGACTATCTCACTCAACAGACGTCTTGCATATCAATGGTCTCTTTTTCAGAGACTCGACAGCTTCCTTATAGCGAAATGCCTCGAAACCCAACGTGATGCTGAAACGAGTTCCTCTCCTCCCGAGTTCCAACTTTCTCAACAACTGGACCGACTGAAACAGTACATTATT
The DNA here is from genome assembly GCA_036418205.1 of Ostertagia ostertagi. Lineage (NCBI taxonomy): Eukaryota > Metazoa > Nematoda > Chromadorea > Rhabditida > Trichostrongylidae > Ostertagia > Ostertagia ostertagi. The sequence continues at coordinate 7,566 of MU868654.1, read as the reverse complement.
GCAAGAGAATTGTAGATTGTAGCAAATTTATTTGGATTCGAAATGTATTGTTCAAGCCGTGACACAATTTTTTAATTTGGGTGTCGGAAACGATCGAACAGACGCAAAACCTGAGAAACTAGCGCCGAGTTATACAGTTGCGTTTCCTTCAGTTCGAACACGCAATTATTGCCAGCTCAAAAAGATCGCTCTACTTCTACAGAGAAGGAAATGACCAGAAAAGTGTAAAGTAGGATATGGTATCCATAAACGAACTGCGCCTTCGATCACATCAGCACATTTATTGAAGGAGAAAATAGCTCTCAAGGGGCGAAATAAGACCAATTTTTCAAATTTGATTCTTTCTTGGCGAGATTCAGTGGTAGATCATGTTATCGACGTGAGCGCCTTGTTCTTGTCTCACAACTCCTCCCTAGACGCAGATGGAGATCTCTTAACGTGAATGTATCACAGCTGGAGTCTTCTCGTGGAAGGCCACGGTCGGGTTGGCTACGCGGGATATAAGCCATTCGCGGGAATGTGTCTATCTAATCACTTACCCGTGGGTCGCCTATTCTATCAGCAGGAGTTACAGTGGACATGACTTCTCTTCCCCTATATCCAATTTATGAGAATACGCTCCGCTGAAACGTAGCTGTATTGTGCTTTTTACTGTAAACTTTCTTGCTAGAGCAGTGGTGTTCTGAATGCTTTTGTTGAGGAGGCTGCAAGTACTCTTATACATTCGCTAAGAAAGCTACTTGACTCCAGCACTACACATCATTACATTGCACTTTTATAAAACGTAGATATTTACCAGTTACAAGATTTCAAGAAAAGCCTTCCAAAATGTTTGGTCTGGGGTCACCATGTGCAAGCCTATTTGGTTGCTGGGGCGTTCATTGTAGAGGTCAATGAGAGATACAATGGACCTCATTTTGGCTGTTGCCATTGGCGAATTACTCAGCATCTTCACTTCCACTATAAACCCAACCCAACTTAAGGCGAAGTTCGGGCTCAGACCACTTAATGAGCCTTTACGGTGGCTAGAAGCGCTAGGTACGCAAGTGTAGAGGTCGCGTCACTTCCCTACTTCGAAAAGCGTTATTTAGACGCTAGGCGCTAAGAACTTTGACACGCTCCACCTGTTGCGACACGCTCCGCCCACCCGCTCGATATCTTGTCTGCGTCGCTAACTTGATCTGCTATGCTCTCTCTACTCGGACTTCTCTAGCGCTCTCCGCGCTCACATTATCTCTCATCTCCCTGCCGGCCTTTTGAACTTCTCCGCAGCGTAGAGCAAAAGGCTCGTATTTCCTGTGTATTTCACGATTTTTTCTTTTTTCTCCACTGGCGGTCCACTACCTACCCCTACTTTCACATTTGAGTGGAATTACCTCATAATTCAATCCTGATTCTTGCCTTTAATCGCTGTCGTTCTGATAAGTATTGTGTATTATACATAAGTACGTATTGTGCAAAATAAATAAAATAAATAAATAAATAAATAAGGAGTGGGGCGCGATCGTATCTAACCAAGGATGAGTTTAGTTCGATGAATCCTTATATTAATACGATGAAGCTTCTCGCAAAGGTCGCCGGTTCCCCCGTTCTGGGAGGCGCGTGGGACGCTGCTGCCTTGCCAGTTCTGTTTGCTGTTTCCATTAGTGTCTGGCACTCTTTCGTTGTCGTGTGTTCGCTTTTTCTCTCCCTTCAAAGTGTCCCCTCTATCCTTGTTCACCGTTTGCCTCTCATACCCTAACATAGAGATGATCAGGCACTCAACTCTACCGTGTTCTACGCATCTTTTCCTTCATCCTTACTGTAACCCCTCGTTGCATCAATGTTTTTCGTGAGCAAAAGCCACACTGGTTTCTCCAGTATTCTGGAAGAGTGCCTTCGAAGCAATTATCTTCGAAGTGAATAGTAAAGTAGAAGGGTCCCTATGCAGGGGAGTGGCGGCGGCGTCGCAACAAAAGGCGGAATGCAAAAACTGTAAGGCATTGCCCTGCCCTCTGCGAGAGCTGCCAATTCTCGCATGCGGCAAGTTTCTGCTTTCACATCTACGTTATGGTCGTTCGCTTCCTGCTCCTCGACGAGTTGTGTCCTTCCGTCGTACCATTATCAACTTCGCTAGACTAGGGCACCCTAATTTCGTTGTTTTCTGAGATCCGTTGTGCTATTTTTCCTTACGCACTTCTTGTTTCATTTCTAATTTGATTGCATTAATAATTCGACTGTGACACGTACCTTTGAAGCTGGATCATCAATTATGGAAGTTCGACAGTATGGAGACTTCGATTTCCATCAGAACAAAACGATATACAGGGGAGGGGGGGGGGCAAAAAAAGACATTTTGCCCATGTCGCACTTCGGCCTTTTTTCTTCGCAGAGATTGCCGTCGTTGACGGGAGTTCCTCAGCAAAGTATTCCCTAATGTCCCTCTATAAGTGACGCAGGCCCTCCTTCACTGCCCTCACCGTCTTCAGAATATGACGTCATCTGTCACCGTCGTCAAGCTCAAGGAGGCCTACCGTAACTGCTTCAGCCTGAAGCTCTTACATAATTTCGTGAATCGATTCAATGTTGGATAGTTTCCTAGAGGCATTAGCTTCCACCTCGAAACTAGCTTTTCAGTAAAGGTCGTTATGGTACACGATCCTTCGAAGACCCCATTGAGCTCGACCAGTGCACCATGTTTCCGGGGCAAATTTTTCTGATGCCGTCCACGTAGGTGGCCACTATGAAGATTTTCTTATAGAATGAAATGTGCTCTTCAATTCTAAGTTGGAACCATTCGGAATTGAGCAAGAGTGTGATTAAATCCATCTGAATGTGGAGACAAAATGTCTTTTTTTATTGCCCCCCCCCCTCTCCTGTATACTCGACATTAGAGACTTGGCGTGTCACCGGAAGTGACGTGCACTTGAAGCTATGTGGATAAGCTGCTCCAACATACATCGCTGGATATCAGCAAAGCATGCTGGCAACAGCTTATCCACGCAACTTCTATCAAGTGCACGTCACTTCCGGTGACACACCTACCCCAACTTTCGGCAATCGACTGTAAATACATGCGGAGCACGATCAGGTCGTGTATCATTGCACTTTTGCTGATAGAAGAATGCTTGGATTCAATCGAAGTAGCGCGGAAGTAATGAAACCCCCCCTGTTTGATGAACCGAAATCAATCTCATTGCGAAGTCAACTCTAGAAATCCGGGGTGCTACAGGAAATCTTATTCGCGGACCAAAAAGTACCTCCTGATTTGGGAACTTCACACTCATGTGAAAAGTCTTCCTTTTCTATAATTTTTCAAAAACTGACTCAATTAAAGGAACTGGTTCTCCAGCACTGATTTCCTGCTGCAAAATTAAGGCGAGCAAATGCTGCAAATACAAATATAAACAAAAATATAGTCAAACTATTCAACATTCCCGGCAGATATCGCAGTTGAGCTGAGCGGAGTCTCGAGGCAAGGAAATCCACGGTCACTATCGCAAGCTATCAACTAGCTTACTCTTGGAGAACGGTAAGCATATTATTTCTCCAAGTATGAATGGTCTGAGCCTATTATTGTAGTGCAGTTGCTTTTAGAAATGGACCTGCCGTGGACACATAAAATCTTTCTTGTAGCCACTATCATAACGCTACCCTTATACATTATTGTGATAGTTCTAGTGATAAGCCGACGAAAATTCACACCGTTTTATGTCTTGGTGCTTTCACAGGCAAGGATAAATGAACTCTTTCTATTCAATTGCTCCTTATCAATTAAAAGTGAGGAACTAGCATTTTAGGGCGTTGCAGACATTTATTCATTGATCAACTACGCGGCCACTACTTCACTACGTGAATCCCAGCTTTTTAATGAGTTCTTTCTTGAGAATCGACAACTTCTTGCCTAATTACGAATTCCGGAGTACCTGCTTCGCTTTGTACCTTCGAGATGTTGGCGTCACTTTGATGTCGCTGCAGAGGTACATCTGCGTCTGCCAGAGTGGAACAAGGATTGAATGGGTAACATTGCTGCCGGGATTGTCTATCACAGTTTATTTTTAAACAGATTGGTTCCCCTTCAATCGCCGGGACCTTCCGTCCATGTGTAAACTTTACGTCTTCCGTTGTGGTTCATTCCCTCCTGTGACCCTAACACCTAGTGAAGTGACGCGCATGAAGAAAAAATGTATTCATTTAATGGAGGGTTAACATAACCAAGTCTGGCAGTACCTCCCCATATTACCTTCCTACCTCCACTGCCCTCCAGCTGCCACTGCAGCACCATGTGGAATGAACGGAAGTGTGCTAAGCAGGTGTTTATATAGCCCTGAGAGTGTTATCACAATTATCCTATTTCAAACATTGATAGCTCAAATCCTGGAAGCTGCTCGATTCTGCAAGGTTGTTTATTTCATTAATTAGCTTATCACCCATTTTGCGGACAAACACGCAGGCATACAGAAATACACTGCGACGCATAATTATAGTTCCACCTACAAATTTCCCAAAAACTTGAATCTGGGGATGTTTTTGAAAAAGGCTCTACAGACAAATTGTGACACATATAAACGCGAATCTGAATATTAACACGGAAATCCAGTTTGAGAAAGCAACAATTTTTTATCCTCATTTTTTCGAAAACCGCTTTGCCTATGACGCAAAATCATAGTTCCACCTCATGTTTCTCCGCTGCATTTTGCTTTTACCCAATCAAATTTTGAAATTATTACCCATTCAAGTTCCTTAGCTTATAGCAAAGGCAAAACCGCTGTCCGTAAAAGGAAAATCCTAGCAAAAGAGACGCAGGAATTGTCGAAGTGTCAGCTCGCTGGAATTTGTCGGGGTGACTTCATAACGAACAAATTTCTCAAGGATGCTACAGGATATGATACTGGGAGGAACCCTGATTACTATCCGACCGAGATAAGCGCCGTATCGTGAGAAAATAATACAACTTTATCCAGCCGGGTACGGAAATCAAAACTTCTTCAAAAGTTAGTGTCTCAATGGAAGCAGTTTCACGTGTTTTACAACACGCTCGTGACAGTCCATGTCTGGAAGATAAGAAATACGCTTTCAGTGAAAAGAAATCAGAGAGAAAACGAGCCATTTTCTCAAAAAGTTTTGCTAAGTAGAGCGAAGTGAGGACACTTTTTTATCTGTGATATTTTGGAACCTCTGACCATCCTCCTGATCATTTTCTTCTCCATACATGTTTGCTACGAAGTAAAAACCGATCTGAGAAAGAAAAACGTTAAGAGAAAGAAAGACGCAAATCAAAATCACAAATGAAAGAATGTCACCACTTCATCTGACGTGGTGAAACTTTTCAAGAAAAATGGCTCGTTTTTCTCTATGACTCCTTTTGATAAAATTCTTGTATTGTAATGTATTTCTTATTTTTCATACATGTCACGAGCTAGGCAACATGTTAAAACGCGTACTTTGAGACACTAACTTTCGAAGAAGTTTTGATTTCCGTACCCGGCTGGTTAAAGTTTGAGGTAGATTTTGACTGTGCCTCAGGTGCGCTTTCAGAAAACTACAAGGATTGCCTAACTCTCCGGAAAGTACTTCTGTTAGAAGTGGAAAACCCAAAATTCTAAGAAGGCGCACCTTCAACTTTGAAGGCCCATAAAATCTTTCGTATGCGACATTTTGGAAAGCTGTAAAAAGTTTCAGAAACTTCAAATATTTCTCTAACAAAACAGTATAAAAAGTTTAGTGATTGTCCCCTTTTTCAAAAAATTGTCCCGTTCGAACATTTTTCGTGCAAAAGCGAGTTTTTGGGCTTTCAGCGACCATAACTCACTTCATTTTCATTTCTGTGATGCACTTTTTTCATGGGTGAAAGTACAGGATTTGCTCTTTCTAACAAGCACCAAACCGTTTTTCAAAGTTCATTTTTCGAGAAAATCACACGTTCGAACATTTTTTCCCATAGGTTTTTGAGCAGCACATGCGAGTTTTTGAGCTTTCAGCAATAATAACTTCCTTCAAAGAAGCTTGTTGGGGAGGGCGAAGACATTTTTGAAGACTACGAGATTTCGCTTTCTTTATGTTTTACCGTTGTCTGGAAGAATCGTCCTCAAAAAAGGTCCCGAAGAACTTTAATTTCAGCCCCGAGAAGTCAAACCTTTCATAGGGATGCATTCAACTGTTCTTTATTCCTCAAGAAAACACCGTAATTTGCCTAAAACTGTCTCTCTGTGCATAATAAATCGAATCTAATGCGGTCTGCACAAGCAAGTCTTGCCCTCGGATACGCCACGCACGCGCCCGTGGCTGGCATTTGGAACTTCCAATTTCAATTGACTAATCCAAGTTTTTTTGTGAGCTTTCCTTCCCCACCCTTCCATCCACCGACCAATGATGCTACCGCCGTGATTGCGGCCGTGGGTCCTCGAAATTGCGACCCCCTTCCGACCAAAATGCGACCCCCTCGTTCGAACAGTTCGAACGGACGGTTGACCCTGATCACGGCCCAGGATTTGTTCCTGACACCGCTCTCGCGCTGAGCGTGCCACTTGCCACTACACCACTTCCTCCCCTCTGTAGCATTGTCTCCTTTTCAAGAAGTCTGCACATCACATCATTTTCAGATCACTTCTCGCATGCCGAGCGTCCTTTTTCCAGTTATTCACTGGTGTAGCGGACTTCTGTTAGCGTCTCCTTTATTCCAAGTGTCGGAGGACGTCAAGTATTTGATGACAACCAAAGTGGAGATTTCGATATCACCAACACTGCTGGCGGTATGTGCTTATCCAGACGTCGAAAAAGTTCTTCATAACAAAACAAATAAAATACTGCGCGAATACGTGAAAAGCCAAATTATTAGACCGCGAGTGTGTGATGTCCCAGGAAATATTACAATCAGCCTCAAATAATCTCCGGGAACTTACATTCTCCTAAGACAACCACAGGCAATGCGATTGCTGTAAGGTCGCTAATGGCTTCAGCTATAGGCGGTCTGTAAACTACGACAGCCTAGCACAGAAGCCTGGGTGCACTAAATCCGCGGCTAAAATTTCATAACCTTTAGGAACAGATTAAGACAATATGGCTTCAAATTTTAAAGGTTTTCTAGTAAACATTGCCACCTTACCTACGGCTCTACGACTCCTGTCACAACGGAGTACAGCATAATCATTTATATATTACCTAACGGGCGGAAGTGGTGTAGTGGCAAGTGGCGCGCTTACCACGCGAGCGGTCCGGGGATCAAATCCTGGGTCGTGAGTCGCCCGGGCCAACCAAGCCTTCCATCCCTCCGGGGTCGGTTAATTGGTACCAGACTTGTCTGGGAGGATAAAAACACTGACTTGTACATCGGCTGGCCCCGCAAGTCATTGTATAGGCCACATCGCATTCAAACGCCACTACGAATGTACAAATGGAAGTAGAATGCGTGCCGCATCCCAAAAGGGATTGATCAACGGCAAATGCTTTATCCTTTTATATTTTTTCAGAGATATTATATTTAGACGTGATTTATGTTTATTTCAGGACATCCTAAGCAACTGGATATGTCGTACGTGCCGTGCTTTGACCGCTTTGAAAATATGAAAGCGTGCTTCTGGCACGATC
>MU868653.1:61270-93814 GCA_036418205.1 Ostertagia ostertagi | reverse complement strand
CTGTAATCTGACCCTAAAATTCAAATTTCATCCTGGGGGGTTCCCTTGAGCCACATGACCGACCCTGAAGGTGCGAAGCACATATAAAAGTCGCTTTACGGTCTTCGGTCGGCAAAGGGTGCCTTCTAACGCTCGGCTTCTAATAAGGCTCCGAAGAAGGCGATTGCGCCGAAACGTTAGCCGAATAAAGTTGATACCAATCTCGGTGGCTAAAGCAGAAGCAGAAGACGATTATAATCATGCCGAGATTAATGGAGAGTCGTTCATGGACTATTCTTAAAAACGATAAGGAAAAATGGATTATGGTTGTGTTTTTCGCGTGAGCCTCTACAACATGCAGAAAATCATGTCGGAAAGCGCTCCATGTCAAGACCCTCCTTGTAAGATTGGTGCTGTTGCGATTCATCACTTCTTTTCTTATGAATCGACTAAGATTTTTGACCATTCTTTACGTGCGTGCTTTTGCGCTTCCATTTTATTTCCATTTTCAGTCCAACCTGTTATCGTCCTACGTCAAGCTGATGAAGTTCGTGCCATCCCATGTAAAATGCTGTTTAGCTCGCGCGCGGTCGCGTAGCGCTGCATGGAGGCGCACCTCATCGCCTGGATAGTCTTTCGCTTTGGAGGAAGTACACTTCAAAAACTGCATAGAGGGAGTGAAATGAGACGCGGATGAGAGCTCATGCAGTGCATACTTCGATTGTAAGGAACTCAAAGCGGCACTAGTTCGATAGGAAGAGATTTCAACTAACGCAGTTTTCAATGACGGTGAATTATCTCTGGGAAGATTGCGCCCTTCACGGATATCTGATTTAGTGTCAGGTGAGAGGTCCTGTGTGAGTTCCTGAAATTGAGTCTGACTAAAGGCTAAACGTTATACAGTTCCGAAGTATTATCGCAGGGAGAGATGAATCAATTCACTTCCTCAAGAGGGAATTTTCACCGTTGGAAAACTACTAGTTGAGTTACAGGGTAGCTACTAAATATCGACGTATGTTGTGGTGTTCATTTCAACAAGGAAATGTCATTCGTTCCTCATAAGCTTTGTTCTGTGCAACACCACACACAGTACTGATAGACATTGTGAAGATGGTTGCAGACGTTTTTCGCTTTTTCTGAGGGGTGGAGTCCGAATAGTAGCGTGGTTTCGGATTTACTCGAAAAAGCTTCACACTGCAGTTGCAGGTGTTTCGAAACAGGTTAGTTAGATGATCAAACATCCACCGACTGCTTGACCGAATATAGCAGTCGCAGATCTCCAGCGTGATTTTGTGGTGTGCGTCGGCTCCAGGCTTTACTGGAGAATCTACGGCGTTCCTTAGAATTGAAAACGTTTCAAGGACTAGGTTTCGTTCAGCAGTTTTGCAAGTAGATCCTAACGTTGACCTTGACGTATTTTTCTGAGATAACAGGTGCACGTGACTTCGCTTGACTCTCTACTGGCCGAATCTAAGAGGAGCAAGTACATGGCTCCAGATTAGAGCGTGACGTCGCTACGCACGATGTGGTTTGGGAAGCAGGGTGAATAACGGTCGAGGAATTCCTCGACCATCGCTCTCTGCTGTGCGAGAGTAGTGCCGAGAGTGAATGTACGCGCGGAGAGCACAGACGGCTCGCGCATGGCGAGAGTGAATGTCCGCGCGCGAGAACGTAAAGGATCAGGCGAAAATCCTCGACGTGCCGTTGAGGAATCCTCAAGCAATTTTCACCCTGCTGGGAAGGCCTCATAGAAACCGTCGGTGGTAGTGGTGTAGCGGCCCTCTGGAGCAAGTGCAGCAAGGCTCGGGATAGGCAGAGTGTTCGTGCTTGACCGGAGATGAGTCCCTAAACGTGGTGGGCCACGACAGATCTCCTAATTTCGACTTGAGGGATTCATTGTCGGGCAAAAGCACCAAGGGTTGATGGTCATGTTTCAGGATTTCTGAGGCCGAATTCGCACAGCGCGATCGAGGTGATCACATGGATCAGTAAAGCTTGTAGGATAGGCGACAGTTGGGCTCTGTTCAGAGTTGCAAAACAAAAAAACGCACAGGGGGTAAATTGAAATGTGGTCGAGGCACAGGAGAATTATGATGTGGGAGGATCGTCGAAAATGATTCGCATAAGTACTCCTGACGTTTTGCTCTTGCGGTTTTCTGACCGCGTTTCTCACAATCGATACATATCAAACTCTTGACTGAAATTCGCCTGCTCCGGACGTTTCGCTTACGCGCTCCTCAATTTCCCAATCGATGCCTATCCAAAACTCGGTGGAGATTTCGTTTTTCTCCACCCCTTTTTTCCCCTCCACCTTGCGTTTTTCGCGTAAATAACACTGTTACCCCACCAATTCGAATTGAAGTATTGTTTTGAGCTCACTACTGGCATTCGATCCAATCGGGAGAAGAAGGACCTTGTTTGGGCAATGAGCGAGCAAAGATTGATGGGAAAACCATTATTGTTGGAAACGATGAAAGTACTCAATAATGCAAGGAAGTCGAAAAGATCTAGATTTTACAATGCCACTGTAACCCTCAACGAATTACTCATTTGACTTCGGACTACAAAAGTGTACCATATTGGACCAATATTTAGTATCAACCCTGTGAACTTCTCAGTAGTTGAACTTATAGGTGAGAAGGTATAAAGGTCAAACTAGATGCTGTACCTCCCTCTGAAGAGGAGTCACCACACGATTCTCTGTGGGGTGGTGTGATTTTTTGAGATTTCTCCTGCAATAGACCACTTAGAGCCTAGGGACCTTTCACTGTCAGTCAGTACTGACAAGAAAGGTCTTTCAGGGGAAGCCGCGCTCTTTTTGAAACGGTTAGCTGCATATTGTGGAACCCACGTATGGGCCACGAAACCATGTTTCGTTTCAGGGTTCTAGTAGTATTGAAGAAGTAGTGCAAGATACTGTTAATGGATCGATTCCTGCTGGCATCAAAATTTTGTGTTCAAAGTTGGCGGCCTCAGATATGGTCCTGACCATGAATATGACATCTTAGTTTGAGGCTTAGCCCTATTTGACCCCAACCTGTAGGCGCCAACCTAAAATGCGAAATTTATTTGTCGCGGGGATCTTTCTAGCAACAATACCTTCCACAACTTTCTGCGAACCGTTAAAACCGTTCAAGTGATCCATTCACGCCCCCCAACAATGTGCAAAAAACCGTTATGGAAAAGCGCGGTTTGCCCTGCAAAATCTTCCTTATGAGAGAAACTATGATTCCCACTTATTAATCCTTTTGGGTTTACTCATGCTACCGTAGTATGAAGGTCGATTGTCTGGTAAGCGACCGAATCTCCTTTTCGATGACTTTGTTGTTTTAGAACGAGATTTTGTTGAGGCACTTTTTCCGAAAGCTTCATCAGAGTGACGTCCGGGGACTTCCACGTGAGTGCTGCCCACATCAGCGCTCTCGGCAGACCAACTTTTTGGAGGAAGACTTTTCAACTCTGTCCTTCTTCGCAACTCCTTGGTATGCTCTTCAGCTGTTTCTGCCGGAGAGAGATTTCACTTGCGTTTTTCTTGTTAGAGGAAGCGCTTCTCGGTTCATCTCGTCTTCTACCAGCTTCATTCCCACCATCTGCAGAAATCCGAGAAGGAACACTTGTCCTCGAGGCATCTAACGTTCGAGATGGAGTAGAACCCTGGAGCCTAGGTGTTGTTGTCTGCCTCACGAGCACAGGCAGACGGCTTGGTCGTAATGGTGCCAATCCACTTGGAGTAGTTTGAACAGGAGTAACGCCACGCTGGCTATCCCTAGGGCGACTTCGTCTGCCAAGTCGGACTCCACCAGTAGGCGGTGGTGTTGCACCTACAGGGGTCACCATTTGACTGGGCGGACCAAACAGACCGCGTCGGCGTTGAGTTGAGACGGCTCTTGCAGTACGAATTTCTGGAGTGTCGAGACGACCAGCACTTGTTGAGTCATAAGGGGAGATAGAAGTCGCAGCTTGCTGTTCTTGTCGAGATGACCTTGAATTGTATTGAATTTTTGTAAGATTTTACGATAGGTCAGCCAGATCCAAGAGAGTTTGAACAAGAAAAGCAGTGTAGAAAGTGCAAACATATTGCTATGTGGTTTGAATTGCGGGGAGTCTTGGTTTTCAAATGGTTCGAGCTTGTCCGAATTCATTTGGAACTGGCTGTGTGAAACTGAATTGAAATCTCACTCTTGACGTGCTTTCATCTTTGCTATGCGGTCTTGAATGACTGCTCTTCTAAATTCGCGAAAATTATCTTCTGGTTCAAATGAGCTCGGACAAGCTGGAGCGGAGAGAAACGGGCTTGAGTAGCAATGCAAAGGGCGCACGCTTCATGTGGAGGGCGTCATGGACGACCGTTCCTCCGCGTTCGAACTTGTGCGAGGAAATCGAGTTCTTTGTAGGCAATCATTGTTCTGAGGCGCCCACCGCATGCATGACAAAAAACCATGATGGTTAAGTCAGTTAAGCTATCAAGGTGTGCACCATCGCATTGGTCTTGAAGACGATCTTGAGTCTACCTTTTTTTTTGCTAAAATTCGCTCGAAATAGAGGGTGGCGAAAAATTACGTGCGTGAAATTTTCGCTTTTTCTATAGTTGACGAAGATGTTGTGCGCGCTTTTTCTTTCAAAATGCTTAGCTAATTCGTAGTTTGCAAAAAAGCATCTGTTTTCCGAGCTCGGGCCAAGTTGCAGTGCGAGGGCGCGAGTGCGCAAAGAGCTGGGCTGAGAACTCAACGGTTTTCCGAGGCTCACAGTCTCTAGAGCGTTCCAGACAACAGTAAAGCGACGGAAAGGGGGAGAGCAGCTCTCAACTGAGCTTATAAGAGAATGAGAATGAAGTAGCAAAAATAGATGGATGCGGAGAATCGCTAAGAAGATGAGTGATAAAAAAAGATCGCAAGAGTTTGAAGAAGAGTGTCAAACGGATTAAAACTCAATAACCTGTCAAAATAATAGTGAAAATTAAGCAAGGGATTGGGTCATCTCTTAGGTAGACAATTTCCAGCCGTTCAGCCAAAGCAGTATCGGAACTAGAATAATACGAAGTCACGGGATTCCTTCGAGGTGCGGTAGTCCTAGGTCGTCCGTTAAAGCGAGAGATTACGATAGAAGAACGAGCAGCACTTCAAGCAGTAGCTAGAGCCCAAAGGAATCGAGATGTGGCCTTTTTGTGACTAAAGGTGCGCTCGTTGCAGCGCCCTGGGGCTGCCAATCCTTTCTGAGCTCCGCCTCCGCCTGTGCTCCGCCCCTCAGCAGATCGCTGTTCGATTATCATTCTGATAAGGTATGCCACTTCGAGCGCGTATCCAATTTTTTTCTCATGGAATGCTATATCAATCAAGGTATGATCTCTGGTGGTATGATGGCAGCTATGGTTTAACGAGTGCCGACGACCTCTTAGTTGGTTGCCAACTCGTCCATTATCGGAGGTCAACGGGCAGAGGAAGTGGTCCCATTTTGCGCGTTTTTGACGGATTTCTTTGCTTTTTTCGCTACTAGGGCATTATTCAGCATTTCCACTTCCACTATGAACACAACACAATCCTATCGTAATCTCTCGCTTTAATTCACAGAAAATAGTTTACTGTCTGAGGGGCTAAGAGGTCATTCACTTTCAGAATCGCACTCCACTTTTATCTCAGTTCTCAGGAACAGCTTGATTATAAAATACCCTCAAGAATTCCTTGCCATGGAAGTTTATGAGTTGGAGTCATGTCATTGGGTGGTGACCCGAATGGTCGCGTAGGCAGTGAAGGAAGAGGCCTGAAAAGGGTGCACGGAGGTAGAGGGATAGGAGTGAGGAACCGCGAGGGAGAGAAGGTCCTGGACCTGGCTACGGCCCACGACGGAAATCGACCATGTGCTCGTAAAAAGTCATCCCTCAGAACTGTGAAGGACGTCAAGGTACTCCCTGGCGAAGAGCTGGCTTCCCAGCACAGGCCACTCCTGGCAGACATAGCCATGGACCTCCCAAGAAGACAAGGGTAAGAACCGAGAGGAGAATCCGGTGGTGGAAGTTGCACCTGCGGAGAAGAGTGACCTCAAACGAAGGATAATGGAAGTTGGTCCCGCAGATGCTAGATGCGCCAAGGAGATACTGGAGAAACGCGAGGTGGATCAGAGGAGACAAGGCAGCGTGGTTCTGGAACGAGGAGGTCCAGCGAGTCGTGAAGCAGAAGAAGGAAGCATACAAGCGCTGGCAGAAGACCCGGAGCCCCGAGACCTCGCTACCTACAAGAGTTGCAAGAGGCTCGCTAAGGCTGCCGTCGCCAAGGCAAAGAACACGGAGATGGACGCCTTGTACGAGAAGTTGGAAAGCAGAAACGCAGAGAAGTTCGTCTTCAGACTGGCCAAAGCCCGGCATCGGGCTACTCAAGACATCAGGGTGGTGAAGAGCGTGAAAGCAGCGACGGCGCCATCCTGAGGAAGCCAGCCGAAGTCCGGAGGAGGTGGGAAGAGTACTTCAGAGGCTTCTGAACGAGGAGTTCCCCACAAGAACAACTCACGGGCAGAGGCCACAGCTGGTCCCATCGCACTCTGGACAGAGGATGAGGTTCGGTGTGCACTTGGGAAGATGAAGGTTGGAAAGGCAGTTGGTCCAGATGGAGTACCCATAGAGGCTTGGAAGGCGCTGGAGAGCACGGGGTAAGGTGGCTCACCCGCTTCCTGAACACGGTGACTGCCGAAGGAAGGATGCCGGATGCCTGGAGAACAAGTACTATCGTCCCCATCTTCAAGCAGCTCTCTCATCAGATCATATAATATCCGGTTTTATTTGGATTCGCTGGGTATCCCCTTTTGGGAACCATTTCACTTTATGCAGACAAGCATTGCGAAGGTAACCATGGAATAGCTCCCGAAGTTGGCCGCAGCAGTGCGGGAGAACGGTTCGAAAAAGTCTCAAAATCTCCTTTCTCCGAAGGACCGCCCGAAATCACATTGCAAAGATAACTCGCCACGTTTCGAGGGAAACTGGCTGGACCACGACACCACATCTATCGTATAGCCTTGACATTGCTCCATCGTACTATCACCTTCCCAGCTAGAGAGGGAAATGCCAGTAAATACAACCACCCCAAAAACGACCTCTCCGAGCTTTTCATCTCACAGCTTCACTCGTTCTGGGAGGAATGCATCCATTCGTTCCCTAGCAAATGGATGCATATCAGTGATTATGATGGTGGTTATTTTTTGATCAATTGTTTTTTTAGGAAAGATAAAACTTGAAGAAATCAAAGTGTTGAAATTCGGCCAGAAATTATGGGACAACCCAATATTGAAACAAAACCGAACTTAACACACTAAAAAAGATTCCGCACCAAGTGCGCCACAGCGTTCCCGGCACATAAGCGCCAGGCGCATTTCCCCGTAGACTTCCATTAATGGTAAGGTCCCCGGCTACTGTTCATGTCTTGATGGCGTCGAATTTGCCCTGGTTCTGCCATCTTCTTTTGTTTTCTTTGAACCTTTATGAACCTCTTTTAACCTTGGTGAACTTCTTCCATTCTCCTGCTTCTCCTGCCTTCATCCATCTACCATTTAAACTACTGCTATTCCACTGCTACACAGAAACTTGTCTTCTCCCTTCCTTGCAGAAATGAGCCATGTGATCAAATCTCAGGGAATGTCAATTGTCTATACGGGTCGAAGATGAAACTTGCTGGCAGATTACTCAGGCGTGCTCTCGTCATGGGCACCAATGCTGGCGTTTCATCAAGGCCTCATCTGCATGCAGCCTTACCATTCAGGTGCGATCATTGGAACTGCGCATTGGGCTCATACAGATGTTTGCTACAGTTGCCTGCTAATTGCGTCCGGATGTACCTCCGATTTATAGCGCAAGGGGGTCCTCATCAAAAGTGACTGGAGGTCCATGATGAGGTCGAACTTTGCAGCTCCTATCGTCTTTGCCGATGCTATTGAGCCAATAGCTCAGTGCCGATCAGTAGCAAAGAGCTGGGGCAAACGTAGCGCTGATCTTGCCTACCGCGCTCCTAGCATGGGTTTTCCTGAAATTGTCGTAGCATAATCATTCGTATTCCCTCGTGCTATTTCAATTCGTACGTTCCTAATTATCTCCGGCGCAATTTAGAGTTCTCGAATTCATCCTGGCTGAAGGCTCCGATGTGCTCTTTGACTTATCAGGTTATTTCGTTGTGAAGCTAATTTTACCAGAAGAAATTGAATTTGCATCAAAATCGGCCAGGAATTATGGGACAACCCAATGGTTTCGTCGTTCTAAGGAAAGCTACAGATGAATTGTATGCATAAGGACTTCGAACTCATTTTGCAGCAGTAGTGAGTCGCTGGAGTCACTGCTGCAAGAGAGGAAGCCGGAACAGGTGAAGGCAGACCATTTTCAACCGAAGAAACTTTCTGCAACCGATACCTGAATTTTTTCGGCGATCCCACAACGCCTGGACAAAGCATCCTCGCGATCACTGACACATGGACAAGCATCGCAACTGGATGCGGAACGTGCCGAAGAAGCTGCAACGAAACATGAATTCCAGCAGAAAACAACCATGCGCACTATGTTAGCAATGCTGTTTATAGAGGGAAGGTTCTTCCACGGAAACTAGAAAGCGGCCTGTAGAGAGAATCTGATGTCGAAACAAGCTCTGAAGGTGGCAGAGACACCTGCGAGAGCAGGATACAGTAGGGTAGAGATAGAGCACCCCATCTAAAAGAAGGAGTTAAGAAAAGGACATTTCGGGTGTTTAGGTGAAAAGAGCACTTAAAGTCGAAATAGGATCATACCCGCAGCTTCGAGCCAGAAATGATTGGGCAAAATTAAAACCGAGAAGAACAGACGCAGAATCAACATTAGTAAATGACTGCTCGGTCGCTGCAGCTCAGTGTACATGTTGCAGATGTTGAGAGCACGTTTCAAACGGTTTTTGAAAAAATAGCATTCTGTACCAATTGCTCTCGACCTGGGCACATGGCCAAGGCAAGCAGGTGAAATTTTTCGAGATAGTCCCCCGGCCTTCATCCACTAATTGCTCCTATTCGCCTACATGGACATCCCTGTGAAGTACGCTAGTCACGTTACCACCTTTTATTTCCATTCAAAATATCCAACGGTGAAGGAACCTGGTTTTGGAAACATTGCAAAATGTATATGGTACACCTAGTTAACAAAAATCAACAAAAACCACAACTTCGTCCCATTCGAGCACTTGCGCGTCGAAATGTGACCGAGCAAGCACATCTGATTCTCGAAACTTCCGAATACATATGGTTACGAAATGCTTTATAGAATGGTTCGGAGCAGGTCATAAGTGGCAACAGTATAGCCCGTGACGTAAAAACAAATTTGACGCATGCAAATATTTATAAAATAGTGAACATATTGTCACTCTTCACAACTTCTTCGTTCACGGATCGAACTGAAAAGATCACATTTTGCGACAAAAACAAAAATGTCTTATTTTTTAGGTGAGCCACTCTTGTCCGCAAGGTGTCACCAAAACCATAAAAAAGCGCTATCGCAAGATATGCATCCTCTTGAACTAGACCTTAACGGGAATCGTTCGGGAGTGTAAATTGCTAACGGAGAGTTCCATAGCTGACTATCGTAGCGTGCGATCAGTGTGGATTAGCGACTGTTCAAAAATGAAAAGTCGATTAGGAATAGCTTCACCCATGAGCGATCCGCCTACTCGCGGCTACTCGCCTACAAGCTCTAAGGCGGAGCGTAAACCATATCAATACGTATGTGGTATTCACCCTCCACTCGCCCCACTCACCTAACGACTCCGCTACTTTTCATTTGGATCATTCACATCTAATCGCCTAATCTATACTAGATTTTTCATTGAGACTAATCGCCCTGACCGCCTAATCCCACGCACAGAATCGCCCAACTTAGGACGCTCCATAAGGCTGGTGTTCCGGCATTTTCACAAAACGCTGCAGTTTTGCTGGACGATACGACTCACATAGGCAGAAACTTGCTTCTCTTTGACTGTTGGACCTTTTGGAGAAAAGCTCGGTGGGGTGGTTGGTTTTAGTGTGTCAGCTCCTTTGCCAAACGGTGTCTCTCTGGCTGAAGGCACATGAAACGAGTACTTCCATGCCATTTCATCGTCCCACATTGTGTCTGCAACTGAATAATCTCGCCTTCAGTAAGTAGTATTGCCAACAATGTCTCTAGCAGTCATGGTCCAAAGCAGTTCAAAGATAGGACAGCTTCAACGTTCGGAATCAGAAAGCAAGTACCTAGAGCGACCAGAGAAAATTATGCTTGCGCTGCATAACCATTTTTCGATGGCTTTAACAATACACTGAAGCCGCTTCTTGCTAGTGCATCGTGAAGAAATATGCGTCTGTAAGTTGTTCATCAAGTCGCATCGTATGTGCGAATCAAGCGATCAGGCGCGCGTAAGTCCGATTAGGCGATAAGCGAATAAGGGTGTACGTACTGATTTTGTTCGCTGCCGCCCATGACGATCGCCAAGTGGCCTATTCGCCGCTACCCACACTCCGCCTACAACGCTCTATGGGCGGAGCAAACCAATCAATATGTATGAAGCCTTCCACGCCTAATCGCTTACCCGCCTAATCGCCTACTCGCCTACCGCCTAATCGAAAAACGGCTCGTACGATCGCCAACTATGAACACTCATCAGAAGTGCAATATCACAATCATGCAAGTTTCGCCAAGATTGCTGAGTTATGGGCAAAACTTTTGGCCCAGACAGGAATTGAACCCGAACCTCAGACTTGCTATGAATTTGATTCCCGTCTGCGTTAAACGTTTACCCATAACACGGCATTCCTGTGAAATATTCACAAATGGAACTGCGGCGATGAAACAGCGGCAAGAACTTCAAAGCTTTTTGGACTAAAAATTGGTAGTTCAATAAAAAAATTGGTAAGTTATAATTAGTGATTCACCAAACGCAAGTTCTGAATTGATCGCTTATGTAGAGAAGGGAGCAAGTAGTGCGAAAGCTCGTGTCGTCAACAATTCTAATTTTGCAAGGGAGGAAGCCCTGAACTGCGCAATCATCCAGCTCTGCTTTACAACTCCTCAAGGGTCCTCTCCCCCACTCAAAAAATTGGACTGGTTTCAGCGCATGAGATCCATCAACGCCCCCGTTCAGTGCACAGGCTCTGAACACATAATCCTAGATGGTCTTCACGGCATGCCTCACCCACTCTCCCGAAAGCAATGAACATACAAACCTGTTGTCGAGTTGTAGTAGACAGGTAAGTCAGCGTATCTTGAGTAAATGGGCCGTGGAGCATCACCAGAATCGTTCAAGTTTAAGTTTTCGAGTTGCTTGGCATGAGGTAACGTGCCGTGAAATCCGGACTGCACATAGGTTGTGGTGTTGGCAGCTCCGCGAGCGAGTTCTAGCTGAATTCGGCGAGCATCTCTCGAGGAAGGTTTGAGCTACGAAAACTATTCCAACTTACATCAGCGGCGTAGACAGAGGGCACAGCTCGTGGCTGATCATCCAAGTGATACGAATAGGGCGCTGGCCGCTGCATAGCAGATGTGGATGGGTGAAGCTGTGAGTGACGCTCAACCCTTGCATCTGCTTTTTATACTCTGATAATGAATATACCAGAATGAGAAACTTAAAAATGATAAACAACCCAAGAAAATTGTTATCGTTGTTCCTTCTTCTGACTGTCTGGCTATGCTTGCATAATGACTTGAATGAAATGGTCAAACAGGACATTCAACAAGACGATACGCCTGCTGTAAACGGAAGCTACGACTCTGATGGAGTGTTCATAGTTGGCCGATCTTACGTGCCTATTAGGAAGAGTAGGCGATAAGGGTAGGATACGTATTGACTTGTTGAGCGATCGCATAATCCCCCAATCGCCTACTCGCCTAAAACGATCTATGGGCGGAGCGAACCAATGTAGTCTTTCAGCCACCGCTTTTTTTTTGTTTTTTACTCACCTAATCGCGCCCAATCTATACGTACATTTATTTTCATATGTAGACTAAATGCGCTGATCGCCTATATTGGGTCTGCTCCCTATCACAACGAACCTGTAGCTTCGTTCAGAGAGTCGTTTAGCAGATATGAAATGCAGATTTGAGGTCCGCGTCGAAGGTCTTATGCAGCTCATTTCGAATGGCCACTTCGACCTACCATCCTTCCCTTGTAAGAAAAATTGTTGGGGAGGTTCTAGGTTTGAAGACCGTCATTAGTTTTCATTTCACATAGAGAGAGGAGAAATCGAAACTATAAACGGTATCGTCATGCCACAACGAACTAATCCTGATTGCATTGAGTTTCATTTTCAGTTGTGTTTCGGTAGTTAAAATTGCAAGATTTTAACTGTTTCATAACTTGAGCCTTCTACTCCATGATTCCATCGAAGTTTGATGAATCAGCATGACCGCACGAGGCTTAGCGAAACCTATCTTAAAATTACGACGTGACAATGACGGCGATATGAAAACATAGAGTTTGAGTGGTACCGGTAACAGCTGCTTCTTCTCGCTACTGGACTTTCCAAATCAAGTAAACCTGCAGTACAATTGCTAGGCAGTAGATAAATAAAAGAACCGATACAATGCGTTTTATAAACCGGACAGTTTCGTTCCGAATGATATCTGACATTATGTGAAAACTTGCGATTTTAGAAGAAAAATTTCGATTCGAGTCGATTCGAAGTGGAAACGAGACTTCTTGGACAACCTAGTACTTTCTGCTTTCTCTATGGGCTATGGGGAAGTTCTTCGCGGTTCTTAGCGTTTATTATTTTATTGGCTTTTTGACAAAAGCTGTTTCGGTTTTACTCTCTGGTTGGATAAGATGCAGGTTTAATTGTGAGTCCAGCTGCTGACAGTACAAGTCCACCTTGGCAGCAGCAGAGCTCGGCCGTAGCTCGTAGTGGGCGATGCTTAAGCATCCTACCAAAACTACATACGTACACACCTTTCAGAGGATGAGCACTTCTGACGTCTGATGCCCGCTCGACTGTCTCTTAATCACCGCAGTGTGCACGGCGAACCTGGATAAGGTAGCGTAAAATCCTTCTATTTTATAAAGCGCTAACTTTGTGTGTCGGTTTGTATGTCTGTATGTGTGTATGTATGTATGTATGTATGTATGTATGTATGTATGTATGTATGTATGTATGTATGTATGTATGTATGTATGTATGTATGTATGTATGTATGTATGTATGTATGTATGTATGTATGTATGTATGTATGTATGTATGTATGTATGTATGTATGTATGTATGTGTGTCCGTCCGCAAAATGAAGTGAGTGAGAAGGAAGCTCATGGGATAAACAAACCGCTAACAAATCGGGTAGCTTACAGGATTTGAGATATCAATGTTTTGTAGCAGGATAGTTGTGATAACACTCTTAGGGCTATATAAACACCTGCTTAGCACACTTCCGTTCATTCCACATGGTGCTGCAGTGGCAGCTGGAGGGCAGTGGAGAGAGGAAGGGAGGATGAGGAAGGGAAGCGAAAAATCTACCGTCATATCATGATTGTGTCCCTTCTACTGTATGAAACACCATTGTGTTGCATACGCGTCACTTCCAGGTGTTGGTGTCACAGGAGGAAGGGACCATAGCGGAGGATAGAAAGCTTGCGCAGGAAAGGAAGGTCCCGGCGGTTGACGGGGGACTAATCTGGTATAATAAATTGAGGGCTGAATCAAAATCTGATATATCTGGTAGCAGCCACTTTGAAACTTGTATTCAATTGTAAAATGTTTCGATTGAAAGGCAGCGATTACGATAGATCCTGGAGGGTTTAGAGGGGACGTGGGGGTGCTCAATAGTACGCCAATGGCGAAAAAAGCAAAGAAATCCGTCAAAATAGCAAAATAGTACCCCTTTGATTGCCCTTTCATTTTCGACCATGGATGAGCGGCGACAAAGAAAGAAGTTGTTCGGACGTGTTAACCCCGATAGCCGCCATCATGCCAACAAGCATAGTGTTTTGATTGATAAGGCATTACATGGGCAAGTTGGAAGATACAGCCGCTAAAAGGGAAACATCTTCCAAATGAAAAGCCAACAGCAAACAGCTCGCCCAAATCACCTGAACTAGTGGGCGTAATGCTTTCGAGGCGCTATTCGCAGCCAAGGCGAATAACACGTGGCTGCAAATAGCGAATTTGCTGTTCACAAAATTTGCTTGTGAGTATTTGCTGACATTCATTGTGAGCAGCTATAAGAGGCAGTTGTGAAGTGTGTTGAAAACAACAAGGAGGAACCTCGCCAAGAAAGAGGTCTCGAAACTTCTTTCCTGTGTGACCCAAACCGCTGACCGTAGCGCTTTTACGCTTCACAAGCTGTTCAGAATATCGTCAACTAAATTCAAGGGACAGTCTGTGATCAGCGTTTCAAGACAAATGCAAAGGTGTACACCTCGCTGCAAACGCCTGGTTGGCCTGTTGACCCTTCATCGAAAGATTTACAGCAGAAACACGTCATAAAACTCACCGATTAGCAGTTGAGCTGTCGGTTGGTACGCCTTGGTTGCCCGTCGAGCCTGTAATTTTTTTCTCAAGAAAACGAGGAGTACGTTGACGGAAGCTGATGTTATCTTCCAGCTTGCTTCATCAACGCACGTGCAAAAGGATGGGTATCGATTTTGCGTGCGCGCCCGATACCCATTTCTTGCGCGCGCATCCTGATGGGATTCGAATCCCAACAACCCCGTTGTGACTAATGAAACAAATCTTACGTGAATCACTTTCGAACAGGCTCCGACGACGCTGCAAAGAAAGCGTTTTCAAAATCCATTTATTTTATTTGTTTTTATTACTGTGCATCGACAGACACTTTTCGTAATATGCTTATCAGTTTTATTAGGTTGGCACGATTGAAATGTCGTTTTCGATCATCATTATTTTCATTATAAAAACAATAATGAAGCACATCAACCTGAACCATCTCCTTCACCTGTGTCACAGGCTCATCACCTTTCGTTACGCAAAGCATGGATGCCTACCGCGTAGAACTCTTTCTGGTTCGACTCGAAGAAGTTGGGCACTCAAATTTTGACGTCGTCGCGGTTATCGAATTGGTTTGCTGCTAAGGAGTGTTGCGCTGACCTGGGTCAGTGATAGTCGGACGGCGCCAGACCTGGGCTATATGGCGCGAGAGGCAGAGCGTCCCAGCCCAACTCCTCGATTTCTTGTTGCAAGAATTTTCGCGACATGTGGTCTTGCATTATCGTGCCATAATTTTTCATTGGCCGAATTTACCCTTTGACGACGCGGAGCTCGGCCCACGTGGTGGAGCTGTTATACGCAGAGTTCAGCTGTAACTGTCTGACCACACAATCAGCTCTCCATAGTAAGCCAGTCTTATACTGTTCACCACACCGTAGCACGACTTTTTCTCAGTGGATGTCCAATTTCGAAGTCATCCTCAGCTGTCCATCTGCTCCCAGCCGTGGCCATCTTCTCACGTTATTATTGGGAAACATCTCTTTGTAAAATGCGGTCAACACGAAGTCAAGAACCTTTTTCTTGAAGTTATGGAGCGAAGTTCCAGTATTGGCAACCAGTACTGCTTGCTCGCGTCGCTCAGAATAGGCCGAACCCATTTTCTATCCTGAAAGGCCTTAACAGTCGCACGTAGGAACTTTTAAATTTTTCTGTTGACACAACTGAATCTCCATGCAAGTTTTGTGCGGTTTGTCGAGGACTCAATTCGTTGGCTTTCTTTATTTCTCCGTCATCTAGAGCTAGAGGTCAAAATCCACGATCTTCGTCGCCAGGTCCTTTACCTCAGTCTTGGAAGAGCTGAAACCATAGCTGAAAGTGCATCAGAGACTAAGTGTTACTGCTCAATGTTTTGCACACAATGAGTGGGATTCGTTGGCCGTTTTTCCTTGCTTGAATATATACGCTCAGACGATGATTTCTGATCATCATCTTCGAGCAAAAGTTTTGGCTCGAAGAACATCCGCTCAGTGGCGCCTAAGATTTCGCAATATGCGCGCTGAATCGCTCTCTCGAATGAATGGTCTCCCATCCTAAGAGATTGTGTTTAAGCTGAGAAACAAAGGCACAAACGGAAGCGACATTCAAATCTTGCCAACCTAATAGATAGGGATAAATTGAAGCTTCGTTATGGAGTAACAATAGACTAGATCAATTAAAATCAAGAAAAGTTGAAGCTGTGAAGCTGGATCCAAATTTCTGTGCTACAGTTGGGGGAAAATTGGCAAAAGGGAACAAGTCAAATAGGCGTGGCAAGAAAGTATGGCTACTTTTCAAATGCAATAACTCTGTAGTTTTGTGGAAGGTACGCAGGTGATAGTTGAGCTTTGATTATGAAGTAAAATAAAATGCACAAAATTTCTATTTCCAACCTGTAAAGATTTACGACTAGATCCTGCAAACATGCTTCCTAAAATAAAGCTCCATAATTTGTGAATGAATAAGAATGATCTAATAAAGCATTTGTCTTGAATATAATGGCCGAATGGGATTGCCCGCGGAATCTCAAATCTAAATCTTACAGTCAACCTACGGCCTAGACTCCCGTTTCCTTTGCTAAGGTCCCCACCCCCCTCGCCCCATATCATTCGCTGGTTGAAAAGTGCGTGTCCTTTGCTTCTCCTAACCTCCACTTCTCAGCGCAGCAAATATGATTTCCCTCCTGCTAACTAGGATTTCTTCGACCGTTTTTCACACTGCACGGACTTTAGAACAGGGACAGATCTAGCCTAACACCACACATCTTCGCAATCCGTAACAAGCCCGAAAAATTTGGCCTTCATTTTTTTATGGCTCATGGTCAGTAGGTTTAAAGCCTGAAGTACTATACCTCTACTGTCGATGCTGCGAGCTGTTGTGACATCTACCGAAGGAGAGAAGTTTGGAAGAGCTGTACGGGTACTACCTAAGAGAATTTTCATCACTATGTATGATTTGGTAGATTCAGAGCCGGAAGCAGACCTCTACTGTCGATGCTGTAAGCTGTTGTGACATCTTTTGAAGGTGTGAAATTTGGAAGGGCTGTACGGGTGCTGCCTGAAAAGATAGTCATCATTTCGGTGACTTACAATTATTGGTTGCAAAGTGAAAGAAGTCCTACCTCTACTCTCGATGCTATGAGCTGTTGTGACATCTACCGAGGGTGAGAAATTCGGAAGAGCTGTACGGGTACTGGCTGCAAGCATATTTATAATGAGTACAATTCAACAATTCAACAACGTCGCTGAAGAATTGAAGTTTCACCCTCGCTGTCATGCAATACTCGTCTAAGCTGTTTGATAAAGTGTGTCGAGGCTTTTTGATCGCATAGATCCTTCATGGTGTGAAGGCTTTTTTTTGAACGTTCCTTTTCCTAATGCTTTCGCGCACGGAAATGATAATTATTTTTCCAAAGGGCCGCGGGAGTGCCAACAATGAACTCAAAAAATTAGTTGGGAATCGAAAATTTCGGAGCATTGTGTGTATTGTGCGAAGACTTTCGAGCAAGGCGTTGATATTGGCGAAGAGATAGATGCCATTGAACTCATTCCAGGTCTCCCGCGGCGTTGTTTTCGAGTGATCGAGATCACGGTAAAGCTGTGATTCCGTTGTACTCCAAATTCTAAACTAAATCAGGTGAGTTCCATATTCACAAATTGAGAGGTCATCCATTGAATGTGATAAAATCAAATATCTCTATCTCGGCTCCTTGCAAAACTTTACGCAGAGTTGCCATCCTTTTGATGATACCTACAGTTTTTGTGGGACTCTCCTAAACCAGACGTAAGATTCTGAGAAATACCCATAATTAATGATGTTGACCACAGAATTTGTAAAATGAACATGTAAGTGCAGTGCCCCTCTAGTGGCGGCTAATTCTACCGATAACATTGGTGCAGTGTCCCTCTAGTGGCGGCCAATTCTACCGATAACATTGTCGTATTGCATGACTGCAGCGAGTGATGGCCGAAGTGGGCCTCATGCATGAGTACGCTCGGTTAATTCGCTTGCTCACTTACAACTCGACAAAAAATTGGTTATAGGGAAAATGGGTATTTTCATGTGCTATCGTAGAATCACAGAAGAAATCTCCCCAAGCGACCGCCTCTTGTCATATTGCTGTCATTAGAAGTAGACGGTTCTTTGCGTGCTTGTATGCCTTCTATTAACTATTAACTTTTTTGTAGTTTTCTGTTATTCTGGCCATAAGTTTCCTGTAACGTGGCATTTTCCGAATATCTAATCATTGTCGGAGTCATAAGGCGGAAAACGCGAACGATCACGTATTTCCTGGCATTCGCCTTGCCCATACCATGAACCCTCCACTTTTACGTCATTCAGAAACGTTTATCAGAGGCGTAAATCTCTCGATGCTTGTCGATACATGTTTCCATGTTTCTTGATGTGGTGGCTATCGCTCGTAAGCTTAAGCTTGTCGTCGTGCTTGGGAGTGCGTCGTGGATATTCTTCATCATGTCAAAATGGAGGTCAAATACTCGCGAAATTGGAAGAGACACCACACTTGGGAAAACTACTGCAAATTCTTTTATTAGAAGAACTGGGATTCTTAAGAAGATGAAGGTTATACGGGTGTGTTTCTGTAATTTTACCCCACTCTGTAGTAGCACCAAGACCATGATAAGAGGTTTAATTAATATCCTTTGCTGCCAACTCCCAAAACTGTAGCTCTCACGATGCATTCTCACCTGTTTGTGGTGTTCTCGAAAACTCTGCTTCCTTTCTTGGTGTTGTAGAAACTGCAATAAAGTAACTTTGGACGAACTGTCTGCATTTCACTACAATTCTTGGAATTTACATTTATTAGTATGTTTTCAATGTACAGCGGCGTCAAAACCGGATGGCGGAAAACTCATATTAGAAGAGACTGGGACTGCCTATTGGCATTTGCACCACAACACAGCACTGAGAGCCCGCCAGCTTTAAGGATGGTTGGGCGATTTTTCATGATAACCTGCATCAACTTTCCCGCTAATTTGTAAAGGTCTTCTTGATAGTTAGAGTAGTGAAGTATTTTGTTACCTTGTTTGGCCGTATCAACTCCTCTGGTGGGGGTCATTGTCTCTGAAAATATTGCAGTTGCACTCACATAAGTGATCGCTAATATTCCACTATTACTCCGTGATTATCAGATTTCCTACTTGTAGTCAAAACTTTGCCTATAGAGATCATTCAGTGTTCTGTAAGCGACATTCACATTTGACACTGGCGCAATTAGGCGACAGTTGACACACTTTGACACGGCGGCTGTTTTTACTAAAACCGATGTAAAGTTGTATACAGGGGCTATTTGGTGCCTGATTACGAATATGATATTACTGTTTGGCGCTGACGTCATTTCATGCCTGCTATGCTCCACTACTTAGATCGCGATCAGCGCTAGAGTTTTAAGGAGAGGAGGGCTCATGGGTGTAGTCTACCCACCCCGTGATCTCACACACTTCATCCTTTGCCTACAATGTGTGAGTTCCCCCCCCCCTCCCAAGCTCTCCGCACCATGGATTAAGTTGGCTTCAATTACTTCTTCGCACGTATCTTTGAAAAATTGCTCGCGGAGTCACAAATGCAATCTCTAATGTCCATCATAGATGCTGGTAAATAGTCTATTAGTCTTTGTAGTGGTGATCGACGGATGTTTCAAAAAGTACTGAATCTGCATTGCAACACAAGGAAACGGCTCGCAGGAGCGAAACAGTAACGTTTTCTCGAGAATTTAATGGATGTTCACTCCGGAGCCAATGATTTCATGTGAGAATCAAATAATGACCTTCGAAATAGAACACCGAATTAATCAGCAAAAGATACACCGAAAACTCATTGTCAAGTCATCCTGTCACCTCACACTATCGCCCGCCAGGAAGGGATATAAATCCGAAAGTTACTTCAAAGTTTTCCATTTTTCTGTGCCACTCTTACGTATTTACTTGCTTGTTTTGTCCTTTCACGCGGCAATTACAGCTTGAGCATGCACAGATTTCGTGCACAGATTTATTACAACACTGCTATACTCTTTTTTGTATTGTGGAAGATATGTTTTGATGCTGGAAGGTTGGAATTCTCCCAAAATGCCCGGTCGATAAGCTTTCCGTTTTTGCGGGGTTCTTCCGTAGTGACAGTGTTGGAATTAGATTGATCAATAGCGCAGTTACAGGTTTTGAATTGCATATCGAATATGTACTTATTGTGAGTACCTTCTACAGCAGTGACGACTCCTGGTGTCGGCGACATCGTCTCTGCAAATAGTGATAGTTATGCTGTGAACGCATACTTTCTTGAGCGGATGTAAGCCGTACCTTCCATGGCGGTTATCACTCCAGGTGTTGGTGACATCGAATCTGCAAGAAGATGACATAGTTCCGCCACCGCTTTGGTTTCGACAGATAGGTGGTGCAAAATTTGCCTTCATGAAACTTTTAGGCTCACTTTTATGACTGCGTGTTAAAAATCTTGGGAGCATTCACATCTAAGGACTGATCATTAAAGGCTTGGAGGTCACTTATGCTTGACCCTAGACGTTCAAGTAAGCGTACGGCACGACGGTAGGTTATCGGCGTAAGTAGGTTGAAATGGTCATTATTGAGGCTTAGCCCTAGCTCCAGAACTTTGCTGCAGATACGTATTAGGTCATCTCATTCAAACATGTGGGAGGTTTTATTCGAATAAAAATCATTAACAGAAAAGATGAAATGCAATTATTTTAGTGTTGAGTCAAGTAGCTACTGTCGTTGACAATCAAGCAGCCTCATTTTCAACTATGTAGTACAGGAAGATGCTCTTTATGTCAGTATCGATGATCGACGAATTGTCGTAGTGCTTGCCAACGAGCCGTGCCATCAATTAGTCAAAAAGTTAAGGTCACACGGCTGTATAAGGGAAAGTACGACGGACCAGTAGGCGTTACTTCCCATGATTCTTTTCGGGCAGTTTCTCAATGGCATTCATGAAAAGCCAACGCTGGTGACATTGTGCGCAGCGTACAAATCAAATTTCTTATATGAACAGCGTCCATTTGATGGTCTTGAATGAAGTTATTGGTAGAAAGATCATTGCTACAGACACCAATTCGATTCTGGACTCTTGCATCTGGGAGTAAATAGGCATCAAAAACATGTTCGTGTGGACCATCGCCAAGTCTTTGGGCACAATTCGGCTAAAGTTTGCAGCAGGACTGCAGGTTTTGCGAACAAATACGACAAAGGTCCTGCATGCGTGCTCCACAACATCTGATTTCAATCACCCGCTTTTCTTGAGCAGGGTTGACAATATGAGCGCGTCCTCAACCACAACTCGCATCCGTTCTTCCTTCTTTGAGCTCTCACACCATATCTTCAATATGGCACTTCGAGAACTCTGTTTCAGACGTAAGTTAAGCCAAAGCACAGAGAATTTAAGCTGCGACTACGCCTCATCTGAGGATATAGCCTTGATTTCGGTCACTGTAGGTTTTTTTGAGTTTTTGGATATTTTCTTCAGCTGCTACGTGGATTGTACTGGGGGTAACCAAATAGATGTGTCAGCTCCGAAACAAAACCAAGCTCAAAGCTGTAGCCCTTTACTTTTCCCACAATTTTTTTAGATGCTTACGATTAGATGAACGAAACTTTCCCTTCAAGCGGGAATCAAACTTGCACCTCGCTCGCTGGGCAACAGCGCTACAAGTTGCGCTATCAGGACTTACGCTTCGCTCTAACTCAGCTTTTCATGGTATATTTACAGAATCAATTTCGTAATTCTATTCGCAGCTCAGCAAAGAAAGCGGTTTCACACCAACGTTCCACGAAATGAAGTGGTTTCACTTTTCTCCCTTCCTACTGTGGCAGTCATATGCTTTTTTCTTGAGAATCCGCATTGATGACCACTAACTCCCAGTCATAGTTTATGTGATTTGGTGACGGTTCTACAGTGTTGTGATTGTGTTCATGATCAAAGGTTGCTTAAAACGATCTGCACTGCTCATACCTTTGATGGCTGTTCGCACAACATATGGAGATGTCGCTTTGCCAGGATGCCTTTCTGATGCTGAAATGTAAATATCGTTTGGAGATGGTTATTATATTGGGCGGTCTCAAATTTAGCTACACTGTTTCGCGATTATAAATTTCATACTGTACCACCGTTGAGAAAAAAGCCACTATTTTCTTTCTCCTACAGAAAATAGGAGAGGGGTTTTCTAGTGTCCAAAATAGTGTTGTAGGCCAGCTTGCCTTGCGCTGCAACCATCCATGTCATCTTCTCTCTTGTCAAGTACAGGAGACAACTCGGACTGACGAACTAGAGCAGGAGCAGGCACGAGTTTAATATTGTGATGGCCTCCAAAATATCTGACAACGTTAAGTTATCTCAACTCGTTTTCAAACCCTTACGTCCGGACAACTAAGTGTTCGAACTTATTGCTCCGTATCCGATAGCCAGACGCTGTAGATTTCGATTGGAGTACCTCCACATTTCAAAATACTATCGTGTGTACTTGTATACATTCTTCGTCGCCTCCTTTCTCGAATGACCAGTGTTCAAGTGTTTGGGATTTGTAAATTTTCTATTAAATTCTAACTTTTCTAGCCTTCTTGCGTATTAAATTGATTGATTACGTCTTGTTGTTTTTGCTTATGCGGAAAATGTTTTTGAGACGCAAGGGACGTATCACTCTTGCTTTCCTCGATTAAACGCAAAGTTCGGGATTTCTGACAAAATTCAGGTTTTCCCCGTCAAATATGCAGCAGTACGCAAGGGCAGACCATGTGCAGAAGTGGCGGGGCGATTTGACAAGGTTTAGGCGCTAGGAGCCTAGGTTGGAGCATTGGCGCCGCCCCAACCCCATTGAGCCCGCCCACTGTTCCATGCGACCTTCCAAACAACCACATGGAACACTAGATGTTAAGTTGTTATTTGGAAGGTCGTAGGAGGATAGGTGGCGGATTTCAACCAACTTCAATATCAAAGCCTATGTTACGGCCATTACAGGAAACTTTGCCACTCATTCTAATGAGAATCAAATTTTTAAAATAAGAAAAACAAACAAAAAAGCGCAAATAAACAGAAAAATAAGGAAAGTTGGAAGAAATCAATTCTCATCGCTGAGTTGTTATAGCCGAGTGGTTGATGGCATAAAGCCAACAGTTGCTGTGAACACGTCCATACACGTATCTCCCAGCCCTGGCTTGTAAGTAAGTAACGAAAAGGAAGTTATAATTTTGAACTATTTTGGGGTGTTCCCTGCTTTTTTCTCCAGGTTCGATTCAGTTAGCACCCAGGGCTTCATATTTGTACAGAGAACTCCCACGTTTTATCCCGTAGTTTGCCTTTAATCCTATTTCCCTTGTTATATTATTATCAGAAGCAAAGACGCGGCACATGCTACTGCCCGTGACCAATGCTTAACAGGAATGGTTTTTTAAATTCTATATGGAGTAGTACGGGTGTGTTGGTTCGGATTCTGATTGATCAACTTGAGACAGAATCCTAATACAATCTGATGTCTGCAGTCGTACTTATTTTTATCAAAAACATGACAAGGATCACCTGCACCGGCCTTCGCATCTACCGGCGTTCGAGCTCTAGCGGTTCGCAGATTGTCATGATCATGGCTCACTTCTGGAAGTTATTTTTATTACTTAATAGGGGTATTATCGGAATTAACTAAGTTCTGCGCTATGAAGCGTAGAGTTGCATTTCAATGCAGTGCAAACTTGAAAATACGACCTATCAACTTACGATTGGAAGGAGGCCATAGTCGTTGAACAGAGACCAAATCCTTATTGCTAATCTCTGTAATAGCAAACCTCAGTTGGAAATCGGTGTGAGACTTTGCGAGTCCAGTGGGGCGCATGCGAATGGTAGGGTGCGAGCGACCCGGCGGTTAGGACGACGCATGCACTAGCGACACGGCAGTGGCGACGTACCCGTGATGCCCACGTTAAGTCTCGCTACTCTTTAATACTCCCACCCCTCCTCTACCTCTCGTTCTTTCATGCCGAATGTGGAGAGAGTCAAAGTGAGCGTGAGAGAGACTCTTGGCACTTTCCCGCACTGTCGAGTCACTGGTAATCGTTCGAATCGCTGGTACATAGTTCCCCCTAGCAGGTCGCTCGCATCCTGCTATTCGTTGAATTTACAGCAACAACTCGAGAGAGATTGCAGGCTAGAAACAGTAGATAATAAAGTTGTAGGTGAATAGCTGACTGATAGCGAAGAGAACAAAAAAACCCCGAAGAGAGCTCCAAACGGGGACTTCCCCTCTGCTCCTTAGCAATGAAGGAAGGGGCGTGTTGGACGAGTTGTCTGAAGTAAGTGACCGCAGTAAATGCGCTATTGCAATTACTGGCAAATAGGCAACAATAGTTGCGAAAAAGAATTAGTCGTTGCGTGATGTCACGTCGCGTGTCATGGGGTGTGCGACAGGTAGCTCATCCAAGAGCCAAGATTAATGGCCACAAGCCGTTTTGTAAGAATCCAGTGCCATTGTCGCATACTTTCGAGCCGCGACAACGGCATCTCTGTGCTACAAGTAGGCTGCTCTATACCATCCAACGAATAGATTCTTCAGCACGACTTCTGCTGGAATTATCGCTTCAAAGCCTGACACCGGATCAAGGCTTGTTAGCTAAAGACTAGGATGACACGAAACACTACAAATTCTTTAATTATCTAATTATGGAGTGACACACTCCATGATGGCTTGACTCGAAAACGGAAGTAGAGACTCGATATGGGGCAAAATGAAAAGAAAACGGAAGGTGTATGTCGAAAACTGTTCAAAGAGGAGCTTCTCTCTGAAGCAGTATACTCTATAATTCACTAATCACCTAGTTATTTGATGAAGGGAGGTCATTTAACGAAATGTTGAATTCTGGATCCACCAAACGGAACAAAGCTTATCCGACGTAACCTACAGCATACAACTAACGTTGTTGAAGTGTTTCTCGACAGGCCAGAAACGATCTTTTGTCTATACCGTTCGTCGCTGCGGGTTTTCTACACTACGCCGAGATAGACACTCCGGGAGGTTTTGAATGCTGGGTACATGTTCATGGGTTTCACCTTCCAGTGGGCTGTGTGGGCTTGAGGCGGTGTCGGAGTATCCATCAGGACAGAGCTGCTCCGAAACCTAAACGGTAACCCGTAACCTTCGAAGAACCCCAAGTGCTCAAAGCCTCGTAGAGACATCGAACAGCCTAAACACATTGGTAAGGCTATCTTTAGGACGAACACCACTACGTTCTCTTCTTATGTTACGGCTGCAGATCTGCTAACCCGGATTTTTCAGCGCTGGAGGCACAACGTCGAAGGCAGAAAAAATCTCAGGGCCGTAGGCTGTCAGGGAAGAGAGAGTTAGCTGATTGCCTGTACCAACAACGGCGACAGCATCATTTAGGTGGCAGGCACTGCAATTGTAATGAAGCTCTCAGTTTAACCCTTTCGGCCCTGGCGGTGGCAATTGCCACCACCAAATTCAAACGCTTGCATTGCCGCTGAAACAGCATGGTTTTTCTAATCCTGCTAGAGGTTGCTTCAGTCAACCTTCCCCTTCCTAATTATGAGCTAAACCTGCCATTTCATTGTGTGTTGCTGTTAGTATTACAAGTATTTGTGTACAAGTGCAACAATGAATCGGCGCTGACCCCCGCAACCGGCCAAGTAAGTGTGACTTTTTCTTAAAATACTTGAAGTAGATCCATTCCTAAATCAAAATTATGGGTTATAATGTTATGCAAGATTATAAACTTTTTCGGCATAACTATGAAATTTCGAATTGTTTCGACATAAGCTTAAAAACTAAGAAGGTGGGCCAATTTTCAAAGCTTCTAGTTTCTTTGTTTGTGATCGAATAGCTTCCAAATTTCGCCATAATGATACCTATATGCTCACAAGTAATAAACAATAGCTAGAAGAAAAATTTCTCCACGGGGAAAAATTCAGGTCCGAAAGGGTTAAGTACCATATCTTTGGCCTCAGCAAAACAAAGCGGAAAGAGTCCCTTGTCACGAACGTTTGCAGTGTTCCTTGGAGCTAGCAGGAGCAGCTCAACATCATGAGGTGTCATTTCATAGTGTCACCTTTTTCAAGCACTGCAAAGCGTGATTCCATAGTCGACTTGCCGTGCTAAACGCGTTCATGAGGGAAATACAATCAGCTGTGCCTGTCTTGCAGCAGACAGGAATGAGCACCATGGCTCACTAGTGATTCGAAGAACTCATATACAGACAACACAGACGCATGTCTTGGTGATGGGCAACTTCATGCTCCCGCAAGACCGGAGAAACGAAAGATTTGTTGGTCCATACTCAGCCAAAGAGCGTAACGACAGAGAGTGGATTTTTGCGAGGATGCATCAATCCAACTATGGTAACAGTCGTCCTCAAACTGCCAGAAAGAAAGTGGGCTCACATAACCTCGAACGAACAGTGCATCATCCGCAAACGGATCACATCTTTTGAACCGGATATTTATGACTGAAGTTCCGGTTGTGCTTTGTGTGAATCAGAGAGCGACCACTGCCTGCTTTGAGGACGATTCCATTCGACTGGAGCCTGGCACCTTTAGAGCCCACACAATATGGGTGATCCTGCTCCACGGCGCTAAGCATACGAGTGGCAAGATTTTCAAGCGCAGAGGAATTCGAAATGACGAAGGACGTGAATTCCGACTGCGATAGGCTCGTACATAGAAGCGGTAACCAAAATCGAAGGGCTTTGTCGTAGTGCTACTATCAACCTCTACTCGTCAATCTCTGTGTCTACATGGCCTCTTGAGAAAGGAATGTTGATTGGTAGAAGAATCACGAGATGTTTACGCTGTTGAATAAGTGATGTAGAAAATGGGTTGCGAAAACCATGCCAAGACTTTAGTTGAGTCGGAAAGAAAGCTAATTCTGGAGATAGTCAGCGGAACTACCGAGCACCCCTTGGATTCCGTATATGAAGGCTGCAGAAGGGTGGCGATGCTTATCCACAGCAGAAATAGGGTGAACTTTGGCAACGTTTCACACTCCCCTCTTCAATTCAGACATTTCGGTTAGTAGGAGGAAAGCATCAGCACAGGACTGAGTATTGTCTTTCTTACGTTGGAGGTACGTCATACGGTGGAAACGATGTCTTGAAGCAAGCTGTCTGCAAACGGAACTTACTGAAGAAAGCACGCGTCCACCTTTGTATCGAGCTAAGGGGAACACGCGCTATGCGACCGCATGTGTCGTTCCCACGGCGTTGAAGCTGCGTCAACGATGTCACCATTCAATGTGATACAGAAGACCGGGTGACTATCTTCCCTCAGGCTTCTCCCGCAAATATTGACATGTTGCATTCTGGCACGTATACGAAGAACGCTGGAGGAAGCACAATCAGTAGAGTAAGCAGGCTTCCACAGTAACTCGAGCATGCTCAAGCATTTCAGACTACAAGAAGGCGTCTGATTCAATGAAATAAATGATTGTCTTGAAGTGTTAAAAACTAAGGTGTCGGGGAAGTTGTTGGACGTGCTGCGGGAATGCTGTACGGATTGCACAATCGTGTTTCGTCTCTTCTAGGAAGACGTCGTGGTTAAAATAGGCAGAGCGCAAGACAAGGTGACTCAATACTATCATCCAATCTTTTGCTATCTGATTAGAATCCGTGAAATGCCGCTCTGACTAGATCGGTTCCGAAGTAAACATCGATGGTGTGCGTGCAGCCATCCCCGATTCGCCGATGGTATTGTTCTCAAAACAAAATCGCCTGAACAAGCTTCTGAGATCTGAATCGTTTGGACGTAGAAAGTAGTCACAACGGTCTCAGTCAACGTCTCAAAAACCAACGTTTTGAAACTCGTGTAGGTCTCCTGTCCCCTCTAAAAGGAAGTTTGGCAGAGGGCGCTCATTAGTATATGTATACAGGGGGGGGGGCAAAAAAATGCCGGCGTTGATGGGAGTTCCTCAGCATAGTATTCCCTAGATGCGGGCCCTCCTTCGCCCTCACCGTCGTCAGGCTCAAGGAGGTCTACCGTAAATGCTTCAGCCTGAAGCTCTTACGCAATTTCGTGAATCGATTTAATGTTGGATAGTTTTCTAGAGGCATTAGCTCCCACTATGCAAATCCCCTCGAAACTAGCTTTCCAGTAAAGGTCGTTATGGTACACGATCCTTCGAAGACCCCATTGAGCTCGACCAGTGCACCATGTTTCCAGGGCAAATTCTTCTGATGCCGTCCACGTAGGTGGCCACTATGAAGATTTTCTTATAGAATGAAATGTGCTCTTCAATAATAAGTTGGAACCATTCGGTCTGAATTGAGCAAAGTGTGCTTAAATCCATCTGAAAGTGGAGACAAAATGTCTTTTTTATTGGTTCCCCTGTATATCTTGGAAGAAGCTGAACGTGAAGAACGCCTTACTAATGAGGGAATGAGGGTCGCAGACTCAGGGGCAGCATTCATCTCTACACACGTTGTAGCGGGTGATGCCAGAAATCGCAAGCTCGGTGCAGGCTTTAGTTTATCGGTGCTGCTTGTTTACAGCTATACCAAAGAGCGATGTTCGACAGTAGAACTGGAGAAGCGACTAGATTGCTCTCAGGCTTCCATTGAACGTCCTCTGATAAGCCTAAGGCTGAGCCATCAAAGAAAGCTGAGCCTTCGCAGTTTCGACGTCAGGTCTATGGCGGATATGAAGGACAACCTAATTAATGCCTATCAATCGAAGCACCGATTTGATGAGCACTCGATGGTTAGGAAAGAAGGATGATAGAGCTCGACCACTGTGCAGTGGTATCCGCGTGAGGGAAGCGGACATTAGGCCTTCCATCGTTAGACTGACTCTTTGGCATTCCGTAACAGCAAATATGATCTTGCATTAATCAAAGGCTTGATCACCTTTGTAATGTGTCAGTGCTAAGGCAATGAGAGAAGGGAGAGGAGAGGCGAGAGAACGCAACCGACTAGTGGTCGCTACACATTAGCCTGCCGCGGAGCAGAGGCATCGCAGCTGCAACTAAGTTTGCAGACCCTAACGCCCTAGGTTGACTTCCACGCATGGGAGTTCCGCATCCCATCGTTCACACTCCTGGGTGGGTTGTGCGTTCGGGATTGTCGTACACTGATCGACCAAGGCAAAAGGCTGGAGGCGCAAAGAAATAGGGACCCGCGCAAGGTCAACCGCCGTGCTGATCAACTGATCGTCCAGGTGCGTAAGAAATTGGGACTTGCGCAAGGCTGAAAGCCGTCTGATGAACGGGTCGTCCACGCATCTAAGTAAGTTAGCGGACGAGTGGGAAACAGACGCCATTTACGCAAAGTGGGTGAATCGATGCTGGGGTTGTACGTGTTCTGTGCTGTAGAGTCATTGCAACTGTACGTGTGTAGAATCAGCTACTCTAATACAGAAGAAAATTGTGCCCCCCAGGTGATCGGAAATTTGCCTCATAACTTGATTGCAATGACACGCCGCCTGGAGGGCGATGCGGTCTTGATGACGTCGTTGGACGCTAATGGTGGATTGAACCCCTGCGCTCGGTATACTTCCATCGTCTTACCACCGCTAACGCTCAAGGACATGATCAAGAACGCTACGCTTTACGGCCATCGCGCCCATTGCCTTTACTCTTCGTGATTCTACTATAAAAGGTAAAACAAACGTTGTGTTGTAGCCTGACGTGGAGCACTTTCTTTTAAATGAGCGCTACGAGCTTTATCGAGCATCTCATCAATTTCCCTCTCGACTGTTCTCTTCTCCACCGTCTCCACTATTACTTCGGTAGATGATGGCAATCTTGCCGTGTTAATTTTCGGCGAACTGGCTCGACCGGCTGCCATCGCTCTAGGTGGTGTTCGGCTTCGAGCTGTGGCTACACGTGGAGATGCGGCCGGATCGCTGCTGGCATTTCTGGCAAGATTCCAGCCTTCTTTATCGTTTCCAGCTACTGGTTTCCTTCCAGAAGCTGACGTAGGTGAAAAGAAGTCGGTATGAGTTAGTGCTGTCCTTGTTGAGCGCCCTGGCAACCCAGGAGACGCTGCCAAACGGGCCGTTTTCGTTTCACTCTGTTTAGTTCTGAGCGTTGTTTCTGCTGGTTTTCCATCATTCGAAGTCTTCGTCGTAGTTTTTATAGTTGTAATCTCAGTGGTACGTGTGATAGTTCTCGTCTTGTGTGTCTTTGGGCTTCGTGCGGTTCTGATATCTTCTTGTTTTTCAGCACTCGCTTGCCTAGAGCGGTCAATAGAATTTCCGGGTGTTGTTTTCATATGCGATCGCTTCGACATAGCTGTGGGTGGGGTGGTCGCACTCCATGTTGGCGGCCAGGATGTGCTACGACTTCTTGCTGTTCTCCTCTCTGTCGATTCTTTGCTTTTGCGCTCAGTAGATGCTGAATTCGCAGCCGATAAATCTCGCACACTTTTCCATGTACGTGGGATAGATGTACTTCTTGCAGTACTGACATCCGTAGCTCTGCTTTTGCGTTTGGATCGCGCTGATGATGTCGATATCTTGGGCACACTGGTACTCTTTGAAGTACTGGCGTCACCCTGTACCTCGACACTTCTAGAGTGGTCAGTAGACCTGCTAATATTCGCTGTCTCAAGCTTGGATTTCCGCGACAGAGCCGGAGGAGGAGTTGAACTGGCACTTGATGCACGCGTTCTAGGAGCGCTTCTTGCCGTTCGTACTGATGGTATGCTTCTACTCCTACGCCGTGCAGTTGAAGTCGATCCCTCGCGCATGGTGGTGCTTCGTGCAGTCCTCACTTCGGCGGGTGCACTTATATCAGAACGTCCTGAGCGTTCAGGAGGTGGAGGTGTAGCACTTGATGAGCGAGTTCTCGGAACGCTTCTGGCGGTCTTTGCAGATGGTATGCTTCTACTCCTACGCCGTGATGTCGAAACTTCGCGCTTGGTGGTACTCATTGCGGTCCTCACTTCGGCTGAGCGATTAGGAGGTGGAGGTGTAGTGCTTGATGTGCGAGTTCTAGGAGCGCTTTTCGCGGTCCACACAGATGGTATACTTCTGCTCCTACGTCGGGCAGCTGGAGTCGGTACGTCACCCTTACTGGTACTTTGCGCAGTCCTTACATCAGTTTGTGGTTTACCTCGAGACTGAGATCGGCTAACTCGTCGGGCTTTAGAGACGCTACGGCCGCGGGTAATGGCAGGAGCCTTGTCTTGAATCTTGTGGATCATGAGCAAGTCAGTAGGAATTGCTGATGGACCTTGCGGTATGTGACGCGTGACTCGTCCGCAGGGCGATCCAATGGGAACGGCAGTGCTTACGTGTTCACTACTTGGTGTTGCTGCCACCGTCGACATGGCTGCTACACCCGCCGTCGAAATAGTTGCTGTACCAGATGACTCGTGTAGTACTGCAGTGTTGGGTGTTGCTAATACTGTGGGACCTGTTGGTCCATGGAGCACGTCGGTGTTGGCTGGTCTAATCGCCGTTTCTCGTTCCTGCATCTCTGTGACGCGCGTCTCCACAACTTTCATTGCAACTTCAGATGTAGTGGTTGCGCTTGTCGAAATAATTCCAGTGCGGGAGGGTCCGTGTTGTACAGCGGTGTTAGGAGTCGCTACAGTTGTGGGACCAGATGACACCTCAGTATTTGCTGATCTAGGTATCGCTTGCTGTTCTGGATGTGCTTCTGTAGCTTGCAGTTGAGGAGTTGAAGCGGCGGCATGTTGCGGTGTGGCTGTAGCCGTTGAAATTATTGATGCACCGGATGGTCCGTGAAGTACCGCAGTGTCCGGTACCGAGATGATTGCCAATCCAGATGGTCCATGGAGTATATTCGTATTAGCTGCTGGTCTTTCTGCTGACGAACTTCTTGCAGCTCGTGTTGCTGATGCGGCTTGCCGTGCTTCGGGAACTCCTAAAAGTAATATCATTGACTGAAGTCATTGTTTTCTTTAACCAGTTCAGCTCCGCACACTACCGCGTGCATGACACGGAAAAGCTCCGTAAAGCTGCCAGCCGGCGGAGCGTTAGGTTCCGCCGCTAAACAATAACTTGCTTCGTGAAATGCGTTAGCTGGCCTTCCATAGAATGCCCATTTTAACCAATCGTCTGATACGCGCGGTGGAGTGCGGAGCTAAAGTGGTGTCTGTAAACAACCACCATGCATTGGATGTCAGGATGATTTAGCGGTCGAATAATATTGATGCCAATGATTTTGCAATAGAAATACCCATTATCGTATATCGCTAAACATCCATCATACATTCTTAGGGACTTTGGGATTGTAGCGGTCGAACGGTATTTTATGTTGATGACAACAACGCAATGAGATGATACTGAAGTGAAATGCGTTATCTAGAATATGGTTTTAAATGGTCTCTATGTTCCTACGAATATCGCAATTATCGGCCCTTATCGGCCCTTATCACTTCCTGTACCCCAACGAACATGTTCCTCGCTGCCCTGAACAGCAGGGGCGGCGTCGTTGATCGCTCTCACACTAGTGCTGGCATTGTGCACTGGAAAGCCTGCAACCGCGCTCTGACGCAAACGTGGGTTACGGTATACATCCTATGTTCCTTAACTTATAATCTTGTGTGTGCATAAGTGAGGCTGGTGACTGGTATCAGGTTTGTCGTATAAGGAAGCGTTGCTAGCTGAATAAAATAAAAGCTGAAGAGAAGCTGAGTGAAAAATTTGCCCTTT
>MU868653.1:50935-61170 GCA_036418205.1 Ostertagia ostertagi | reverse complement strand
GCGTTGGTTCCAAGAAGTGATGTACAGCGTGGGACGGGATTATATTTGGTGGGGTTTAGAAAGTGATACCCAATGATAAGATCTGATAAGAGGCGCTGAAACGCAAATTTCACGAAATTCATAGCACGTGTCCCAGCAGTGGTGGGGCGTTGGTTCCAAGAAGTGATGTACAGCGTGGGACGGGATTATATTTGGTGGGGTTTAGAAAGTGATACCCAATGATAAGATCTGATAAGAGGCGCTGAAACGCAAATTTCACGAAATTCAGCGTGTCCCAGCAGTGGTGGAGCGTTGGTTCCAAGAAGTGATGTACAGCGTGGGACGGGATTATATTTGGTGGGGTTTAGAAAGTGATACCCAATGATAAGATCTGATAAGAGGCGCTGAAACGCAAATTTCACGAAATTCATAGCGCATGTCCCAGCAGTGGTGGAGCGTTGGTTCCAAGAAGTGATGTACAGGGTGGGACGGGAACACGTTCGGTGGGGTACAGAAAGTGATAAGGGGCGATAAGGGTTGATAAGAGGCGCTGAAACGCAAATTTCACGAAATTCATAGCGTATGTCCCAGCAGTGGTGGAGCGTTGGTTCCAAAAAGTGATGTACAGGGTGGGACGGGAACATGTTCGGTAGGGTACAGGAAGTGATAAGGGGCGATAAGGGTTGATAAGAGGCGCTGAAACGCAAATTTCACGAAATTCATAGCGCGTGTCCCAGCAGTGGTGGAGCGTTGGTTCCAAGAAGTGATGTACAGCGTGGGACGGGATTATATTTGGTGGGGTTTAGAAAGTGATACCCAATGAAGATCTGATAAGAGGCGCTGAAACGCAAATTTCACGAAATTCATAGCGCGCGTCCCAGCAGTGGTGGGGCGTTGGTTCCAAGAAGTGATGTACAGGGTGGGACGGGAACATGTTCGGTGGGGTACAGAAAGTGATAAGGGGCGATAAGGGTTGATAAGAGGCGCTGAAACGCAAATTTCACGAAATTCATAGCGCGCGTCCCAGCAGTGGTGGGGCGTTGGTTCCAAGAAGTGATGTACAGGGTGGGACGGGAACATGTTCGGTGGGGTACAGAAAGTGATAAGGGCCGATAAGGGTT
Source organism: Ostertagia ostertagi (assembly GCA_036418205.1). Taxonomy (NCBI): domain Eukaryota; kingdom Metazoa; phylum Nematoda; class Chromadorea; order Rhabditida; family Trichostrongylidae; genus Ostertagia; species Ostertagia ostertagi. Next base: position 60,070 of record MU868653.1, on the reverse strand, counting down.
GATAAGAGGCGCTGAAACGCAAATTTCACAAATTCATAGCGTATGTCCCAGCAGTGGTGGGAGCGTTGGTTCCAAGAAGTGATGTACAGCGTGGGACGGGATTATATTTGGTGGGGTTTAGAAAGTGATGCCCAATGATAAGATCTGATAAGAGGCGCTGAAACGCAAATTTCACGAAATTCATAGCGCGCGTCCCAGCAGTGGTGGGGCGTTGGTTTCAAGAAGTGATGTACAGGGTGGGACGGGAACATGTTCGGTAGGGTACAGGAAAGTGATAAGGGGCGATAAGGGTTGATAAGAGGCGCTGAAACGCAAATTTCACGAAATTCATAGCGCGCGTCCCAGCAGCAGTGGGCGTTGGTTCCAAGAAGTGATGTACAGGGTGGGAGGGGAACATGTTCGGTGGGGTACAGGAAGTGATAAGGGCCGATAAGGGTTGATAAGAGGCGCTGAAACGCAAATTTCACGAATATAGCGTATGTCCCAGCAGTGGTGGAGCGTTGGTTCCAAGAAGTGATGTACAGCGTGGGACGGGATTATATTTGGTGGGGTTTAGAAAGTGATACCCAATGATAAGATCTGATAAGAGGCGCTGAAACGCAAATTTCACGAAATTCATAGCGCGCGTCCCAGCAGTGGTGGAGCGTTGGTTCCAAGAAGTGATGTACAGGGTGGGACGGGAACATGTTCGGTGGGGTACAGGAAGTGATAAGGGCGATAAGGGTTGATAAGAGGCGCTGAAACGCAAATTTCACGAAATTCAAGCGTAGTCCCAGCAGTGGTGGAGCGTTGGTTTCAAGAAGTGATGTACAGCGTGGGACGGGATTATATTTGGTGGGGTTTAGAAAGTGATGCCCAATGATAAGATCTGATAAGAGGCGCTGAAACGCAAATTTCACGAAATTCATAGCGCGCGTCCCAGCAGCAGTGGGGCGTTGGTTCCAAGAAGTGATGTACAGGGTGGGACGGGAACATGTTCGGTGGGGTACAGGAAGTGATAAGGGCCGATAAGGGTTGATAAGAGGCGCTGAAACGCAAATTTCACGAAATTCATGTAGTGTCCAGCGTGCTGGAGCCTGCTTGGTTCAAAAGTGATGTACAGGGTCGGACGGGACAGGTTGTGCGGTATAGGTTACAGAAAGTGATTTCGACTGATAAGATCTGATAAGAGCGCGCCAAAACGCCAATTTCACGAAATTCATAGCGCGTGTCCCAGCAGTGGTGGAGCGTTGGTTCCAAGAAGTGATGTACAGCGTGGGACGGGATTATATTTGGTGGGGTTTAGAAAGTGATACCCAATGATAAGATCTGATAAGAGGCGCTGAAACGCAAATTTCACGAAATTCATAGCGCACGTCCCAGCAGTGGTGGGGGGAGCGTTGGTTCCAAAGTGATGCACAGGGGTGGGAGGGGAACATGTTCGGTAGGGTACAGAAAGTAATAAGGGGCGATAAGGGTTGATAAGAGGCGCGCACGCAAATTTCACGAAATTCATAGCGCATGTCCCAGCAGTGGTGGAGCGTTGGTTCCAAGAATGTGACAGGGTGGGACGGGAACATGTTCGGTGGGGTACAGGAAGTGATAAGGGGCGATAAGGGTTGATAAGAGGCGCTGAAACGCAAATTTCACGAAATTCATAGCGCGTGTCCCAGCAGTGGTGGGGCGTTGGTTCCAAGAAGTGATGTACAGCGTGGGACGGGAACATATTTGGTGGGGTTTAGAAAGTGATACCCAATGATAAGATCTGATAAGAGGCGCTGAAACGCAAATTTCACGAAATTCATAGCGCGTGTCCCAGCAGTGGTGGGGCGTTGGTTCCAAGAAGTGATGTACAGGGTGGGACGGGAACATATTTGGTGGGGTTAGAAAGTGATACCCAATGATAAGATCTGATAAGAGGCGCTGAAACGCAAATTTCACGAAATTCATAGCGCATGTCCCAGCAGTGGTGGGAGCGTTGGTTCCAAAGAAGTGATGTACAGGGTGGGACGGGAACATGTTCGGTGGGGTACAGGAAGTGATAAGGGCTGATAAGGGTTGATAAGAGGCGCTGAAACGCAAATTTCACGAAATTCATAGCGCGCGTCCCAGCAGCAGTGGGGCGTTGGTTCCAAGAAGTGATGTACAGGGTGGGACGGGAACATGTTCGGTGGGGTACAGGAAGTGATAAGGGCGATAAGGGTTGATAAGAGGCGCTGAAACGCAAATTTCACGAAATTAGCGCATGTCCCAGCAGTGGTGGGCGTTGGTTCCAAGAAGTGATGTACAGCGTGGGACGGGAACATATTTGGTGGGGTTTAGAAAGTGATACCCAATGATAAGATCTGATAAGAGGCGCTGAAACGCAAATTTCACGAAATTCATAGCGTGTCCCAGCAGTGGTGGGCGTTGGTTCCAAGAAGTGATGTACAGGGTGGGACGGGAACATGTTCGGTGGGGTACAGAAAGTGATAAGGGGCGATAAGGGTTGATAAGAGGCGCTGAAACGCAAATTTCACGAAATTCATAGCGTATGTCCCAGCAGTGGTGGAGCGTTGGTTCCAAGAAGTGATGTACAGCGTGGGACGGGAACATATTTGGTGGGGTTTAGAAAGTGATACCCAATGATAAGATCTGATAAGAGGCGCTGAAACGCAAATTTCACGAAATTCATAGCGCGCGTCCCAGCAGTGGTGGAGCGTTGGTTCCAAGAAGTGATGTACAGGGTGGGACGGGAACATGTTCGGTAGGGTACAGGAAGTGATAAGGGCGATAAGGGTTGATAAGAGGCGCTGAAACGCAAATTTCACGAAATTCATAGCGCGTGTCCCAGCAGTGGTGGAGCGTTGGTTCCAAGAAGTGATGTACAGCGTGGGACGGGATTATATTTGGTGGGGTTTAGAAAGTGATACCCAATGATAAGATCTGATAAGAGGCGCTGAAACGCAAATTTCACGAAATTCATAGCGCATGTCCCAGCAGTGGTGGAGCGTTGGTTCCAAAAGTGATGTACAGGGTGGGACGGGAACATGTTCGGTAGGGTACAGAAAGTTGACAAGGGGCGATAAGGGTTGATAAGAGGCGCTCGTGCATGAAACGCAAATTTCACGAAGTTCATAGCGCGTGTCCCAGCAGTGGTGGGGCGTTGGTTCCAAGAAGTGATGTACAGGGTGGGACGGGAACATGTTCGGTAGGGTACAGAAGTGATAAGGGGCGATAAGGGTTGATAAGAGGCGCTGAAACGCAAATTTCACGAAATTCATAGCGCGTGTCCCAGCAGTGGTGGAGCGTTGGTTCCAAGAAGTGATGTACAGCGTGGGACGGGATTATATTTGGTGGGGTTTAGAAAGTGATACCCAATGATAAGATCTGATAAGAGGCGCTGAAACGCAAATTTCACGAAATTCATAGCGTATGTCAGCAGTGGTGGAGCGTTGGGTCAAAGTGATTTACGGGTGGGGGAAATGTTCCACGGGGTAGGGGTATAGAAGTTGATAAGGGGCGAGAAGGGTTGATGAAGAGCGCTGCACGCAAATTTCACGAAATTCAAGCGTATGTCCCAGCAGTGGTGGAGCGTTGGTTCCAAGAAGTGATGTACAGCGTGGGACGGGATTATATTTGGTGGGGTTTAGAAAGTGATGCCGACTGATAAGATCTGATAAGAGGCGCTGAAACGCAATTTCACGAAATTCATAGCGCGCGTCCCAGCAGTGGTGGGGCGTTGGTTCCAAGAAGTGATGTACAGGGTGGGACGGGAACATGTTCGGTGGGGTACAGAAAGTGATAAGGGGCGATAAGGGTTGATAAGAGGCGCTGAAACGCAAATTTCACGAAATTCATAGCGCGTGTCCCAGCAGCAGTGGGGCGTGGGTTCCAAAGTGATGTTCAGGGTGGGACATGGAACATGTTCGGTAGGCGGGGGCCGAGGGGCCGGGGGCTCGGGACGGGATTACGTTCCGTGGGGTACAGAAAGTGATAAGGGCTGATAAGGGTTGATAAGAGGCGCTGAAACGCAAATTTCACGAAATTCATAGCGCGTGTCCCAGCAGTGGTGGAGCGTTGGTTCCAAGAAGTGATGTACAGCGTGGGACGGGAACATATTTGGTGGGGTTTAGAAAGTGATACCCAATGATAAGATCTGATAAGAGGCGCTGAAACGCAAATTTCACGAAATTCATAGCGTATGTCCCAGCAGTGGTGGAGCGTTGGTTTCCAAAAGTGATGCACAGGGTGGGAGGGGAACATGTTCGGTAGGGTACACGAAAAGTGATAAGGGCTGATAAGGGGTTGATAAGAGGCGCTGAAACGCAAATTCACGAAATTCATAGCGCGCGTCCCAGCAGTGGTGGGGCGTTGGTTCCAAGAAGTGATGTACAGGGTGGGACGGGAACATGTTCGGTGGGGTACAGGAAGTGATAAGGGCGATAAGGGTTGATAAGAGGCGCTGAAACGCAAATTTCACGAAATTCATAGCGCGCGTCCCAGCAGTGGTGGGAGCGTTGGTTCCAAGAAGTGATGTACAGCGTGGGACGGGATTATATTTGGTGGGGTTTAGAAAGTGATACCCAATGATAAGATCTGATAAGAGGCGCTGAAACGCAAATTTCACGAAATTCATAGCGCGCGTCCCAGCAGCAGTGGGGCGTTGGTTCCAAGAAGTGATGTACAGGGTGGGACGGGAACATGTTCGGTGGGGTACAGGAAGTGATAAGGGGCGATAAGGGTTGATAAGAGGCGCTGAAACGCAAATTTCACGAAATTCATAGCGCGTGTCCCAGCAGTGGTGGGGCGTTGGTTCCAAGAAGTGATGTACAGGGTGGGACGGGAACATGTTCGGTGGGGTACAGGAAGTGATAAGGGGGCGATAAGGGTTGATAAGAGGCGCTGAAACGGCAAATTTCACGAAATTCATAGCGTATGTCCCAGCAGTGGTGGAGCGTTTGGTTCCAAGAAGTGATGTACAGCGTGGGACGGGATTATATTTGGTGGGGTTAGAAAGTGATACCCAATGATAAGATCTGATAAGAGGCGCTGCATACATTTCACGAAATTTATATACAGTAGTGGCCAGAAATTTATGAACAAACGGTTTTTTCATGATTTCTCTTTTGAAAGTCACTGGAACGTCTCCAAATTTGCAACAATTATTAACTACGTGTTTTATGATCCACACAGAAATTTCAACCTTTCGCTCAAATTTGGCTCAATTTGGGTTTGGAAAATTTAGATTTTTCGAAAATTATGAGAGCGTGAAAGATCACTTATCCATTTATTTGATTTTGAATAAGGTGATGTGATAAAGTGACTGTCAGCGTGGGGCGGATTATATTTGGTGGGGGTGTTAGAAAGTGTCGACTGATAAGATCTGATAAGAGGCGCCAAAACGCCAATTTCACGAAATTCATAGCGCGTGTCCCAGCAGTGGTGGAGCGTTGGTTCCAAGAAGTGATGTACAGCGTGGGACGGGATTATATTTGGTGGGGTTTAGAAAGTGATACCCAATGATAAGATCTGATAAGAGGCGCTGAAACGCAAATTTCACGAATTCATAGCGCGCGTCCCAGCAGTGGTGGGGCGTTGGTTCCAAGAAGTGATGTACAGCGTGGGACGGAACATGTTGTGACGAATGGAGCGACGTCGCAGCGTTCGCCTCGCCGCTTGCGCGACGAAGCCGAACACCGTCGCAGCATTCGCCTCGCCGCTTGCGCGGCGAGGCTGCGCGCTGCGCGCGCGGGCACAGGGAGGTGATCCCCGGGGTGCCGCCCCATCCGACGTGTGGCGACAACCGCTCGCGTTGTGTCCTCCACCTTCTACATAAACGGCGCATAGTACTCTGCGCGGGCCTGCTCGACGCATTCTCTCTTCGTTGAGAGGGTGCAGAGAAGACGAGAAAATCGATGACACGTGAGAATGCGCGCCCCAGTGCAACGTCGAGAAGGTTACGGTATACACCCTATGTTCCTGAACTTATAATCTTGTTATGCACACATCCTTCCGTTCGCATGAGCCCGAGGGCGTGCATGCACAATCGGAAGCAAGATGAGCACCTCATCCGTTACTTTACGACTCCAAGTGTGTTTCGTTGTCAATAAGACATGCTACAGCTATTATGAAATGTAACCAATTTGCGGTTGTACTTGGTAGTTTTTTTTGTGATCGCTGCCTTACCCGCGCAGCAATCGGTCTACGACTTATAAGTAGTGCATCACGAAGCCCATCAAGCAAAAAATTGCGCGCTTCCTTGAGTAAGCAGCGGACAAAGTGCAAAAAAAACTCAAAGAACAAGGAGCAATTTTCGATCCTTGATTGTACACTGAATTTGGTATGGCGTCATTGTACACTGAAATTAGTATGGCGTCAATCCACCGTCCCTCTACCTGCGCCGATCTGTCCTTTGTGTTTGAGCAGCGTTTTCCTTTTAATTCGAGAGCTTTTGCATGGTCACATTCCCTAGATCTTCAATGTTGGTCTCAGCCTTCATACCTGTTGTTCTTCCGCATGGAGTTCCTATAGCAGCCGCTGTTCTTGTTCCACGGCTTTGTGATCTGGTCGTGCTCGGAGCTCTCACTCCTGTAGTTGTGGAAGGTACTGAAATGGATTTCTCATGAGGGTGTCAGATGAGGTTTTTCATTAGGGGAGTCGTATTTTGATAGTTGTGTTTTGAAATTTCAGTGGTGTCTCTGGAAATGGATGTTAGAGGTTAGTGTTAGGTGGAGGCAGGGAGGAAGGGTTCTTCACGGTTTTCAACTTTTCTGATGCAAACTTCAGAAACGATGGGCAATATGGATGAAATTAGAGCACTTGTTATTTCATTAGGCCAATGTCAGACTTGGCGAATCGACCGATTCGTTTCGGCGACGCTACCGCCTATGCTAGCGAATCGCTCGATTCGCAGTCTGACATCAGCCTTAGACATAGTTCATTCTCCCGGGTGCTCGGCGGGAATTTTGGTAGGAGAAAACTGGCATATTTGGAGCCTGTCGACCGGTATCAAAATCAACCCTAAACCCGAGGCCTACCTGGTGCAGGTGATTTGCTCGCTCCAAACAGTCTTCCTCTTTTGAGAGCTGAAATTTTCCGGTTTCAATCTAGAGTAAGCTTTCTAGAAGAGGTGTCACTGGTTGTCTCACCATCCATGGTCTGGTTCCGAACGTACAGTGGTCGAGCTGTTGCGAGGCTATGGGGCTGAAAAAGGATCAGTAAGCATACTCAAACAACTAAGCAATTCTCACTCACGGTTGTATGCGGGGTCGTCGATCTTGCTGTTCCACGGGATAACGACGAGCCAGTTGTCGGCGCCTGACTGGGCTGGCGTCTGTAATTGAAAGTGTCTACTTCAATGGCGGATATCACGATGGAAAATTAGTTCATTGGAAGTAAGGTAGAGGTGGTCAGTGGAGCAGGGATGAAGAAGAAACCATGTGAAACGGCCCGAAACCCGAGAAAATACCCCTTCCTTGCCCGTTGATTTCCGCATTGATGCGACTAATCGATGTGCCTCTTCAAGCTAACACTCTCTCTGCTATCGGTGGGTATTTCGGACCAACTACACCAAAAGGCCACGCTTGATCACGGGGGCATATACTTCGATACGAATTGAATAGAGATTGAAAGCCGTACCCTTTCAATAACTAATACAAGTCACCCCCTAGCTCTCGCAAAGTTGACGCAAATCCGTGTGTCCGCATGGAGGCCTCGCCCGAAAAAGGTTTTGTCACGTTGCTTTCGGAATGAGAGAATGCTGTGCCGCTGTGCTTGCTTCTGCGAAAGCAGGCACACACCACTACCAAGAACAACGCCTTGCTACAGAGCCGAATGCATACTTCGGCTAACACTACGCTGTATGCGTTTGCACAACCTGCAACGCAAGTAAATGCTTTGATTGAAGACACTATTTGACTAGGATACTTATGATAAGATTCCAACAGTACATTAACTATCTTTGAGTAATACGGACTTTCATTTTTGGTGCTAGCGCCATCTCATGCATTACTTTTCCAAAATTCGCTGTAAACATAATTCTAAGTGTCGTTCAGTGTGTGACCGTAACTACGGCATTCGCTTCTGGCGCCAGCGCTACTATCTCGGCACAATATTTTGAACAAAAAGCACCAGTGACAGTGTTGTAGCTTGATATCAGTACATTAGATGATGAGTTTGCGAAATTTCAATTTGTGTTTGTGGTGGACGTCGTGTTCTCACCTCGCCTGGCTGTTCGTGTTGGTTCGAACAGTTGGTGATCGAGCACGTCTCGTTGAGGTCACTGTGACAGCTAAACAGCGAGTATAAACGACTAGCTTCAGATCCGAAAGATTAAAGGCATTATGTCTTAATTTATGAAAACAATACATCACGAACTGCGAACGCGTTAAGAGAAAAGCTGGGGCACCTACATGTTTGAAAATAGAATGGAGGACTGTGATTCATTGCCAACTTCACACAGCCCTCTTCCCGGTGCATAAGCTATCGCAGCTTACAATAACAACGTCTAAATAATGACAAGGAATCAAGCGAAAATCTGATAATGAGGGTATGTCTTGAATAAGAAAAGGTGCTATGTGAGCAAAAGTGGTTCACGACCAGTTACATCTGCGTGGTGCATACAAGTGGCGAAAAATTAAGGTGCGCGCCATAAAACACCGTTCAAAACTTTATTATTTCGTCCATAAAAATTCGAAATTATTAATTTTATAAGATTTGGAGTAGCTGCAGCAAGTTACGAATACCCAGGCCGTACAAAATCAAGATAGCGAGTCTTTCAGAGCGAATTTATACGTCCTTCTATTCCTCAAAATTTCACCCAAAGTGCGTTGCACAATTTGGCGTGACGGGACGGCGTTAGATCAATGATTCCCAATGCGAGATACATCACTTACCATAAATTGTAGCGCATTCCTGATCACGAAGTCAAACTCATTAACATCTGCGATCAAAAAACTCATGATCTCTCTCAAAAAAGCTGAGTAACAATCGCGACCTCGTGCCTCCCTCAAAACCTACAGTAATACAGAGCGCACAAACATGACAAAAACTATGCCTCAAAACAGGTAAAAATTCAAGTTCAAATGGAATTCTGGAAAATCAGACAAAGATGTTATAGCCACGGTCCCGATGGAAAAATAGCCATGGCGAACCCATAATCTCACTGAATCACAC
>MU868653.1:32771-50266 GCA_036418205.1 Ostertagia ostertagi | reverse complement strand
GTGAATCTTCCGTTTGAGCGTAACATATTAAGTTCGAGGATTCTGTACCCCCGTCACCAACAACACAAGGCCTGGAATCATTTGCGATGCGATTGTGACAGGTGATGTGTTCAAACGCATGGGTCGCGATCAAAGTGGAGTCAGAGTGGAGTGTAATCCCACTTATGAATGAAACGAGACCGGAAGGGAGCCGCCAGTTAGGAAAGAAAGCAAAAGAACAGTAGAAAACACTTGGATTGGTGGTCATCCTCCTTTTCTATGGTCGAATGGGATGCGACAGACACAGAATGGCGCGAAGAGGACAGGCATGAAAGAGGAAGCGTGGACACCGAAAATAAGATAGCGACTTCAAGGCAAAGCCTTCTCTCATTTACCAGTCGTGACATTGCTATGATCTTGATCAAGGACCTGCTACATCATTCACTGGAAAAATCATCTAAAAAACGAACAGGACCCGTGCCTTCAACCTCAGTTCTACATAGAGGACAAATCTAACTGTCCAGTAATTCGCGATTACGAAACGTTCCTGGAAAGTTTGGGACAATTTCTGTAAGTGTCTCTAATGATCAACTGAGCTGTAAAATTTGGCAGAGTAGATGTTCACCACAAAAAGTTATCGTGTGAGGGTGTTTCATGAGCAAACCAGTTAAAGACACAACCCAGGCAGAACTTATGTAAGTGATTAGCTAAGCTTTGTAGGGTTGACCCCTAGAATCTAGCACCCTCTCATTCAATGCACTACTCGCCTTAACCATCCACTGTTAGCCGCCAATTTTAGGCAGAAAGCAGTTGAGGCAGGTGACTTCTTCTGAGGGACAGCGTCGTGCTCTCTGAATGCATAAAAATGTGGTGAGAAGTATGTTTCGAATTACACGCAAATATCCACCAACGGACACGCCGGCGAGTGCGCCTTTACACCCTGATGTGCTATCGCGAATTCGACGGTGGCCGCGGGCGCACCGCGCTCCCGGCCGGTCCACTTGCACTCGGTTGCCAATGCGCTTTGAAGCCATGGACCACGTCCTCTACGGTCAAGGCCAGCGTCAGTCGCCTACGGTCACCAACCGCGTGTCGGTGCCCGTAGCAGCCGATTACCGGTGACAGGCCGATGTTCACCGGGTATCGGATGAGGTCAGCCAAAGGGGACTGTTTTTCTGCTGTTTGGGCAAGCAGGGAGCGCTCATCTGGGAGCAGTCCCTACAACCATCTCGGCGACACGTTGGTTTCATGAAGCCTCGAAAAGAGGAAGAGTAACTAGAGAACGAGTGTGTCTAATACGCTGTGCCATCTGATAGATTTCATCTCTGAGGGAGGTGGCCTAGGGAGGTTGAGGGTGTTACTCTAATTCTTTCGGATCTCTTCCAGTGAGGATCCTCTTTCACGGAAGGTCTCTAGGCGGTTGGTGGCGAGGCCACAACCGGCCAGGTGGCGGATACAGGTGTATCCATTCATGCCTGGGGTGTAGTGCACTCTGTGCGTGTGCGGTTGGTATCCTGCACGTCGGCACAGCCGAAAGCTTGCATTTAAAGGAATCTTCCACGGACCATGGACCAGTGGGCGGGACCGGAAGTTTTTGTGACGAAATGCATGGTAGGTACGGATCCACGTGTCGAACGCACGAACGTGAACAGATTCGGGCAAGAGCGATGTTCGACAGTAGAACTGGAGAAGCGACTAGATTGCTCTCAGGCTTCCATTGAACGTCCTCTGATAAGCCTAAGGCTGAGCCATCAAAGAAAGCTGAGCCTTCGCAGTTTCGACGTCAGGCTTCTATGGCGATCAATAAGAAGGACAACCTATTAAAGGAGGATTTTACGATTAGAATGGAGGTCGAGGAAGAAGTAATTCACCTAGTTGAGTAACCCACGGACCTCCTGAGGGTGCGAACTGATGCGCAATTCGCATCGAAAAATTTGACCTCGGCGACCTATTATGCCTCAAAGTTGGCGGGTCTGGCGATCTCCGCCCACCGACCAGCTGATCACTCGCCGCAGATCTATACGTGGGATTGATTAGATAGCAGAGAGAGCGTGATGTTGAGGAGGGCACAGCGATAAGAGTCGCATCAATGCGCAAATCAGCGGGGAAGGAAGGGGTCCCATTTCTCGGGTTCTGGGCCGTTTCTCATGGTTCTTCCTTCTTTCGTGTACCAATCACCATCCCTGAGTTAATTTGAAATGGGTTGCCTTCCCAGCGTGAATTCGTCCTTTAATGCCTATCAATCGAAGCACCGATTTGATGAGCACTCGATGGTTAGGAAAGAAGGATGATAGAGCTCGACCACTGTGCAGTGGTATCCGCGTGAGGGAAGCGGACATTAGGCCTTCCATCGTTAGACTGACTCTTTGGCATTCCGTAACAGCAAATATGATCTTGCATTAATCAAAGGCTTGATCACCTTTGTAATGTGTCAGTGCTAAGGCAATGAGAGAGAAGGGGAGAGGAGAGGCGAGAGAACGCAACCGACTAGTGGTCGCTACACATTAGCCTGCCGCGGAGCAGAGGCATCGCAGCTGCAACTAAGTTTGCAGACCCTAACGCCCTAGGTTGACTTCCACGCATGGGAGTTCCGCATCCCATCGTTCACACTCCTGGGTGGGTTGTGCGTTCGGGATTGTCGTACACTGATCGACCAAGGCAAAAGGCTGGAGGCGCAAAGAAATAGGGACCCGCGCAAGGTCAACCGCCGTGCTGATCAACTGATCGTCCAGGTGCGTAAGAAATTGGGACTTGCGCAAGGCTGAAAGCCGTCTGATGAACGGGTCGTCCACGCATCTAAGTAAGTTAGCGGACGAGTGGGAAACAGACGCCATTTACGCAAAGTGGGTGAATCGATGCTGGGGTTGTACGTGTTCTGTGCTGTAGAGTCATTGCAACTGTACGTGTGTAGAATCAGCTACTCTAATACAGAAGAAAATTGTGCCCCCCAGGTGATCGGAAATTTGCCTCATAACTTGATTGCAATGACACGCTGCCTGGAGGCGATGCGGTCTTGATGACGTCGTTGGACGCTAATGTCGGATTGAAACACCTCTCGCGCTGCGGTATACTTCGCATCGTCTTACCGCCTAACGCTCAAGGACATGATCAAGAACGCTACGCTTTACGGCCATCGCGCCCATTGCCTTTACTCTTCGTGATTCTACTATAAAAGGTAAAACAAACGTTGTGTTGTAGCCTGACGTGGAGCACTTTCTTTTAAATGAGCGCTACGAGCTTTATCGAGCATCTCATCAATTTCCCTCTCGACTGTTCTCTTCTCCACCGTCTCCACTATTACTTCGGTAGATGATGGCAATCTTGCCGTGTTAATTTTCGGCGAACTGGCTCGACCGGCTGCCATCGCTCTAGGTGGTGTTCGGCTTCGAGCTGTGGCTACACGTGGAGATGCGGCCGGATCGCTGCTGGCATTTCTGGCAAGATTCCAGCCTTCTTTATCGTTTCCAGCTACTGGTTTCCTTCCAGAAGCTGACGTAGGTGAAAAGAAGTCGGTATGAGTTAGTGCTGTCCTTGTTGAGCGCCCTGGCAACCCAGGAGACGCTGCCAAACGGGCCGTTTTCGTTTCACTCTGTTTAGTTCTGAGCGTTGTTTCTGCTGGTTTTCCATCATTCGAAGTCTTCGTCGTAGTTTTTATAGTTGTAATCTCAGTGGTACGTGTGATAGTTCTCGTCTTGTGTGTCTTTGGGCTTCGTGCGGTTCTGATATCTTCTTGTTTTTCAGCACTCGCTTGCCTAGAGCGGTCAATAGAATTTCCGGGTGTTGTTTTCATATGCGATCGCTTCGACATAGCTGTGGGTGGGGTGGTCGCACTCCATGTTGGCGGCCAGGATGTGCTACGACTTCTTGCTGTTCTCCTCTCTGTCGATTCTTTGCTTTTGCGCTCAGTAGATGCTGAATTCGCAGCCGATAAATCTCGCACACTTTTCCATGTACGTGGGATAGATGTACTTCTTGCAGTACTGACATCCGTAGCTCTGCTTTTGCGTTTGGATCGCGCTGATGATGTCGATATCTTGGGCACACTGGTACTCTTTGAAGTACTGGCGTCACCCTGTACCTCGACACTTCTAGAGTGGTCAGTAGACCTGCTAATATTCGCTGTCTCAAGCTTGGATTTCCGCGACAGAGCCGGAGGAGGAGTTGAACTGGCACTTGATGCACGCGTTCTAGGAGCGCTTCTTGCCGTTCGTACTGATGGTATGCTTCTACTCCTACGCCGTGCAGTTTGAAGTCGATCCCTCGCGCATGGTGGTGCTTCGTGCAGTCCTCACTTCGGCGGGTGCACTTATATCAGAACGTCCTGAGCGTTCAGGAGGTGGAGGTGTAGCACTTGATGAGCGAGTTCTCGGAACGCTTCTGGCGGTCTTTGCAGATGGTATGCTTCTACTCCTACGCCGTGATGTCGAAACTTCGCGCTTGGTGGTACTCATTGCGGTCCTCACTTCGGCTGAGCGATTAGGAGGTGGAGGTGTAGTGCTTGATGTGCGAGTTCTAGGAGCGCTTTTCGCGGTCCACACAGATGGTATACTTCTGCTCCTACGTCGGGCAGCTGGAGTCGGTACGTCACCCTTACTGGTACTTTGCGCAGTCCTTACATCAGTTTGTGGTTTACCTCGAGACTGAGATCGGCTAACTCGTCGGGCTTTAGAGACGCTACGGCCGCGGTAATGCAGACCTGTCTTGAATCTTGTGGATCATGAGCAAGTCAGTAGGAATTGCTGATGGACCTTGCGGTATGTGACGCGTGACTCGTCCGCAGGGCGATCCAATGGGAACGGCAGTGCTTACGTGTTCACTACTTGGTGTTGCTGCCACCGTCGACATGGCTGCTACACCCGCCGTCGAAATAGTTGCTGTACCAGATGACTCGTGTAGTACTGCAGTGTTGGGTGTTGCTAATACTGTGGGACCTGTTGGTCCATGGAGCACGTCAGTGTTGGCTGGTCTAATCGCCGTTTCTCGTTCCTGCATCTCTGTGACGCGCGTCTCCACAACTTTCATTGCAACTTCAGATGTAGTGGTTGCGCTTGTCGAAATAATTCCAGTGCGGGAGGGTCCGTGTTGTACAGCGGTGTTAGGAGTCGCTACAGTTGTGGGACCAGATGACACCTCAGTATTTGCTGATCTAGGTATCGCTTGCTGTTCTGGATGTGCTTCTGTAGCTTGCAGTTGAGGAGTTGAAGCGGCGGCATGTTGCGGTGTGGCTGTAGCCGTTGAAATTATTGATGCACCGGATGGTCCGTGAAGTACCGCAGTGTCCGGTACCGAGATGATTGCCAATCCAGATGGTCCATGGAGTATATTCGTATTAGCTGCTGGTCTTTCTGCTGACGAACTTCTTGCAGCTCGTGTTGCTGATGCGGCTTGCCGTGCTTCGGGAACTCCTAAAAGTAATATCATTGACTGAAGTCATTGTTTTCTTTAACCAGTTCAGCTCCGCACACTACCGCGTGCATGACACGGAAAAGCTCCGTAAAGCTGACCAACCGGCGGAGCGTTAGGTTCCGCCGCTGACCAACAACTTGATTCGTGAAATGCGTTAGCTGGCCTTCCATAGAACGCCCATTCTTAAGTTAAAGCAACAGTCCAGGCAGGGTGGGCGTGGTTGGAGACGACGGCAATCCCCTCGGCCGATTTCCTTTTTGGAGCTATACAGCCCCAGCCATGAACATAAGAAGTGTTAGTGAACAAAAACACAACTTGGGAAACCGCTAGGAAGGGAGCTAAAGTAAGCTAAGTCGTAATCGGCCGAGGGGATTGCCGTCGTCTCCAACCACGCCCACCCTGCGTGGACTGTTGCTTTAAAAATCGTCAATACGCGCGGTGGATTGCGGAGCTAAAGTGTTGCTTGTAAACAACCACCATTTATTGGATATCAGGATGATTTAGCGGTGGAATAATATTGATGCCAATGATTTTGCAATGGAAATAACCATTATCGTATATCGCTAAACGTCCATCATACATTCTTAGACTTTGGGATTGTAGCGGTCGAACGTATTTTATGTTGATGACAAACAACGCAATGAGATGGTATCCTTCTATTTTATAAAGCGCTAACTTTGTGTGTCGGTTTGTGTATCTGTATGTGTGTGTGTGCGTGTGTGTGTATGTATGTGTGTCCGTCCGCAAAATGAAGTGAGTGAGAAGGAAGCTCATGGGATAAACAAACCGCTAACAAATCGGGTAGCTTACAGGATTTGAGATATCAATGTTTTGTAGCAGGATAGTTGTGATAACACTCTTAGGGCTATATAAACACCTGCTTAGCACACTTCCGTTCATTCCACATGGTGCTGCAGTGGCAGCTGGAGGGCAGTGGAGAGAGGAAGGGAGGATGAGGAAGGGAAGCGAAAAATCTACCGTCATATCATGATTGTGTCCCTTCTACTGTATGAAACACCATTGTGTTGCATACGCGTCACTTCCAGGAGGTGTTGGTGTCACAGGAGGAAGGGACCATAGCGGAGGATAGAAAGCTTGCGCAGGAAAGGAAGGTCCCGGCGGTTGACGGGGGACTAATCTGGTTAAATAAATGCGTTATCTAGAATATGGTTTTAAATGGTCTCTATGTTCCTACGAATAGCGCAATTATCGGCCCTTATCGGCCCTTATCACTTCCTGTACCCCAACGAACATGTTCCGGTCCCACCCTGTACATCACTTCTTGGAACCAATGCCCCACTGGTACTGGGACGTGCGCTATGAATTTCGTGAAATTTGCGTTTCAGCGCCTCTTATCAGATCTTATCATTGGGTATCACTTTCTAAACCCCACCAAATATAATCCCGTCCCACGCTGTACATCACTTCTTGGAACCAACGCTCCCCACCACTGCTGGGACGCGCTATGAATTTCGTGAAATTGCAGCGCCTCTTATCAGATCTTAATCATTGGGCATCACTTTCTAAACCCACCAAATATAATCCCGTCCCACGCTGTACATCACTTCTTGGAACCAACGCCCACTGCTGCTGGGACGCGCGCTATGAATTTCGTGAAATTTGCGTTTCAGCGCCTCTTATCAACCCTTATCAGCCCTTATCACTTCCTGTACCCCACCGAACATGTTCCCGTCCCACCCTGTACATCACTTCTTGGAACCAACGCCCCACTGCTGGGACGCGCGCTATGAATTTCGTGAAATTTGCGTTTCAGCGCCTCTTATCAGATCTTATCATTGGGTATCACTTTCTAAACCCCACCAAATATTCCCGTCCCACGCTGTACATCACTTCTTGGAACCAACGCCCCACCACTGCTGGGACACGCGCTATGAATTTCGTGAAATTTGCGTTTCAGCGCCTCTTATCAGATCTTATCATTGGGTATCACTTTCTAAACCCCACCAAATATGTTCCCGTCCCACGCTGTACATCACTTCTTGGAACCAACGCCCCACCACTGCTGGGACACGCGCTATGAATATCATGAAATTGGCGTTTTGGCGCCTCTTATCAGATCTTATCAGTCGGTATCACTTTATAAACCCCACCCAAATATGTTGCCGTCCCACCCCCTACACCATACTCAAAATACAGCGTTCCATGCCTGCAGCGAAGCGCGCTATGAATTTCGTGACAGACGGACGTACGTACAGACAGACACACACAGAGACACATACTTAGCGAATTATATATAGTAGGATTGAGAGCATTTGCGAGCTGTGATCGCCATCCAGTCTATAAAGTCGGGTTTGCGTCGCTAGGATAGTAACGGATCCCTTTGGACTGCTGACCACGGGTGAGCAAAGGGTACCTTCCCCCAGCGAAGGTATCGCGATGCGGAACACGGAAAGTCCCTTTTTGCTCAAGCGATCCACACACATAAGATCCCTACACTGAGATGGCGGCGTTCGCCCCTTGCCACTATGAACCTTTTCTAAGAGAAGTACAGAGAAAATGTGGCTACTTGTGTTCAGGTGTATTTCTTCGTTCAGATCTCCGATCCAGGCATCTTTACAGCATGTTACCTCTACTTAAATAGTTTCCTTCTTTTTAAACTTTGAACACTCCATTCCTACCAGTAACTCTTTATAATGTTGCTAATGGTTTATGTCCGTTCATCGTCAATTTCTATCGCTTAAGACTGCACGTTGATTCTCGCACAATGCCAGATGTGTGCGACCACGTCATTGCCTTAGACCGATGTCATACTTTGCGAATCGAGCGTTGCGCCAGCGAATCGAACTTTGCGACAGCGAATCGACCGATGCACCAGCGAGTCGAGCTATGTGCCAGCGACTCGAGACTGTATGAAAGTGGCGGGACCCAACGTTTAAATGAAGGCTTGCCATTTTCAAACAGTGTGGTTTTTTGCGATTCGCTGGCGCAAAGTTCGCTTTGCTGGCGCAACGCTGGATCCAGCGATTCACCAGCGAATCGCTCAATTCGCAAACTGTGACAGCGGCCTTACTGACGTACAGGGCAAAATTTTTTCACTCAGCTTCTCTTCAGCTTTTATTTTATTCAGCTAGCAACGCTTCCTTATACGACAAACCTGATACCAGTCACCAGCCTCACTTATGCACACACAAGATTATAAGTTAAGGAACATAGGATGTATACCGTAACCCACGTTTGCGTCAGAGCGCGGTTGCAGGCTTTCCAGTGCACAATGCCAGCACTAGTGTGAGAGCGGTCAACGACGCCGCCCCTGCTGTTCGGGGCAGCGAACCCAAAATGGAAGCGACGTCGCAGAGAGACATATAAGACACACACAATTAAAGACAGCACTTAGCACAGCGACGAAGCCGATACACCGCGGACAAAACCAAACACCGTCGCAGCGTTTCGCCTCGCCGCTCGCGCGGCGAGCTGCGCGCGCTCCGCGCGCGAGCACAGGGAGGTGATCCCCGGGGTGCCGCCTCATCCGACGTGTGGCGACAACCGCTCGCGTTGTGTCCTCCACCTTCTACATAAACGGCGCATAGTACTCTGCGCGGGCCTGCTCGACGCATTCTCTCTTCGTTGAGAGGGTGCAGAGAAGACGAGAAAATCGATGACACGTGAGAATGCGCGCCCCAGTGCAACGTCGAGAAGGTTACGGTATACACCCTATGTTCCTGAACTTATAATCTTGTTATGCACACATCCTTCCGTTCGCATGAGCCCGAGGGCGTGCATGCACAATCGGAAGCAAGATGAGCACCTCATCCGTTACTTTACGACTCCAAGTGTGTTTCGTTGTCAATAAGACATGCTACAGCTATTATGAAATGTAACCAATTTGCGGTTGTACTTGGTAGTTTTTTGTTTTTTTTTTTGTGATCGCTGCCTTACCCGCGCAGCAATCGGTCTACGACTTATAAGTAGTGCATCACGAAGCCCATCAAGCAAAAAATTGCGCGCTTCCTTGAGTAAGCAGCGGACAAAGTGCAAAAAAAACTCAAAGAACAAGGAGCAATTTTCGATCCTTGATTGTACACTGAATTTGGTATGGCGTCATTGTACACTGAAATTAGTATGGCGTCAATCCACCGTCCCTCTACCTGCGCCGATCTGTCCTTTGTGTTTGAGCAGCGTTTTCCTTTTAATTCGAGAGCTTTTGCATGGTCACATTCCCTAGATCTTCAATGTTGGTCTCAGCCTTCATACCTGTTGTTCTTCCGCATGGAGTTCCTATAGCAGCCGCTGTTCTTGTTCCACGGCTTTGTGATCTGGTCGTGCTCGGAGCTCTCACTCCTGTAGTTGTGGAAGGTACTGAAATGGATTTCTCATGAGGGTGTCAGATGAGGTTTTTCATTAGGGGAGTCGTATTTTGATAGTTGTGTTTTGAAATTTCAGTGGTGTCTCTGGAAATGGATGTTAGAGGTTAGTGTTAGGTGGAGGCAGGGAGGAAGGGTTCTTCACGTTTTCAACTTCTGACCTCCGCAAACTTCCAGAAACGATGACAATAATGGATGAAAATTAGATGCCCTTGTTATTTCAATTAGGCCAATGTCAGACTTGGCGAATCGACCGATTCGTTTCGGCGACGCTACCGCCTATGCTAGCGAATCGCTCGATTCGCAGTCTGACATCAGCCTTAGACATAGTTCATTCTCCCGGGTGCTCGGCGGGAATTTTGGTAGGAGAAAACTGGCATATTTGGAGCCTGTCGACGGTATCAAAATCAACCCTAAACCCGAGGCCTACCTGGTGCAGGTGATTTGCTCGCTCCAAACAGTCTTCCTCTTTTGAGAGCTGAAATTTTCCGGTTTCAATCTAGAGTAAGCTTTCTAGAAGAGGTGTCACTGGTTGTCTCACCATCCATGGTCTGGTTCCGAACGTACAGTGGTCGAGCTGTTGCGAGGCTATGGGGCTGAAAAAGGATCAGTAAGCATACTCAAACAACTAAGCAATTCTCACTCACGGTTGTATGCGGGGTCGTCGATCTTGCTGTTCCACGGGATAACGACGAGCCAGTTGTCGGCGCCTGACTGGGCTGGCGTCTGTAATTGAAAGTGTCTACTTCAATGGCGGATATCACGATGGAAAATTAGTTCATTGGAAGGTCGAGGTGGGTCAAGCGGTTGCGCGTTATAAGAAGAAACATTGTGTAGCCGGCCTAAACCCGAAAAATACCCACCACTTCCTTGCCGACGTTAATTTCCGCGATTATTGCGCTCATACGATTGTTCTTAAAGGAATCTTGCGCGGAAAATTCTTGCACTCTTTCCTAACATGAATATGTCAGTTGTGATCACTGGAAATAGCACACAAAGTTTCACGCATGAAGATTCGGTTTCTGAAGAGAAACAAACGTACAAAAACTACACGTTATGGACCATCGAAGGACCAGGAGGCAGAGCCAGGCGAGGCATGGAAAGAAGACGGCGTTTGGCCGGCTACGTACCAGGCGACGCAATGAGAGAATCGGGTTAAAGCGCGCGATTTCGGAGAGTGGAGACAAATCGATCGATGGAATAGGATGGAGTAGAAGTGTAAGATGTGAATGCAACGAAGCAGAAGGCCAGAAAGAGCTTCTAGTGAATGCACTCCAAGAACCAAGTTGAGTGTTTTGAGCATCCCCGTCGCCAGCATTCGTGAAAGACGTCCGTGGGCAATTCGAACGCGTAGCAGCCTTTTCGAGTTTTCGAATTTCTAATCAAAACGAAAGCAATACTTCAGTTCTTTTCACTATTATCGTGGATAATGAGTCTCAAGCCAGTGATTTATGGCTGAAATAGAATCATGATTTTTCCGCGCAAGATTCCTTTAAAGACCTCTCTCTGCTATTCGGTGGTGTTCCGGACCAACTACACCAAAAGGCCACGCTTGATCACGGGGGCATATACTTCGATACGAATTGAATAGAGATTGAAAGCCGTACCCTTTCAATAACTAATACAAGTCACCCCCTAGCTCTCGCAAAGTTGACGCAAATCCGTGTGTCCGCATGGAGGCCTCGCCCGAAAAAGGTTTTGTCATGTTGCTTTCGGAATGAGAGAATGCTGTGCCGCTGTGCTTGCTTCTGCGAAAGCAGGCACACACCACTACCAAGAACAACGCCTTGCTACAGAGCCGAATGCATACTTCGGCTAACACTACGCTGTATGCGTTTGCACAACCTGCAACGCAAGTAAATGCTTTGATTGAAGACACTATTTGACTAGGATACTTATGATAAGATTCCAACAGTACATTAACTATCTTTGAGTAATACGGACTTTCATTTTTGGTGCTAGCGCCATCTCATGCATTACTTTTCCAAAATTCGCTGTAAACATAATTCTAGGTGTCGTTCAGTGTGTGACCGTAACTACGGCATTCGCTTTCTGGCGCCAGCGCTACTATCTCGGCACAATATTGGCGCTGGCCTTGAACAAAAAGCACCAGTGACAGTGTTGTAGCTTGATATCAGTACATTAGATGATGAGTTTGCGAAATTTCAATTTGTGTTTGTGGTGGACGTCGTGTTCTCACCTCGCCTGGCTGTTCGTGTTGGTTCGAACAGTTGGTGATCGAGCACGTCTCGTTGAGGTCACTGTGACAGCTAAACAGCGAGTATAAACGACTAGCTTCAGATCCGAAAGATTAAAGGCATTATGTCTTAATTTATGAAAACAATACTAGTAAATGTGTGTATATGTAAGCTCTGAAACTTGTCGAAAAAATTACATCTGCGCTCTTCTGTTATTTGTTGCATTTGAGCGGTCGGAGAAAGTGCGTTGAAACAACGTTCCGAACCAGCAGATGTGTCGGAGAATGCCGAGTTATCTCGTACAGCGGTACTGAAATATGGCCAGATACCAAGATATTTCAAGAAGTGATTGATGAACAAAGAAGTATCCATCAAAAAGGGAATCTTTTCCCGCGCCGGGTCACGACCTAATGAACGTGAACCCGCGCGGTCACGACCTAGGCGTGACACTTAACATTAGCTCGTGACGGTCAAGCGAGAGGAATGAAGTGATGAGAACACATCTAGAGTAGGGGCAAAAAGTATTAGTCGTAACAGTCGTTCCTGCACCACACTTTGCCACTAGAAAATTCGCTGCAATTATTGATATGTCATGTCTTTAAGTGTTTTTACAGTCGAATCGTTACTCTTAAGGTCTTAAGATATTCGAAAGAAAAATTTTTCAATTGACCATCTCTTTTTAGGAGAAAAAAAAGTAATCTACGAAAATCGTTTCGACGAACACTTTTGAACCCTGCAATTCATACCAATGTTGTTGAAGTTATTACAACTAATCACCGAAAGGGGCTGGAGCTTTGGAATGACGCGGATTTTGCTGTAGGAAGATGAGTTGTTTTCTCTTCGGCGGTTTGTAAAAATGGCGATTTATCACGAGAAGTTGTGGAGGACCTGAAGTGATTCTCTTTGTCAATTTTCAGTGATTAACCTCGACTATGAATGACATACTGCTCTGAGATGCCCGTGAAACGACTTCTGTATGGGGTCTGAAATGAACTCGGTTGAAGAGAACAACGAAGGAATATTAGGAGCGAAAATTACTGAAAAATTATAGTTAGAAGCAATGCTACTAAATGGATTAACAGGCTGCTGTCGTTCAGCGTGAATCTTCCGTTTGAGCGTAACATATTAAGTTCGAGGATTCTGTACCCCCGTCACCAACAACACAAGGCCTGGAATCATTTGCGATGCGATTGTGACAGGTGATGTGTTCAAACGCATGGGTCGCGATCAAAGTGAAGTCAAAGTGGAGTGTTATCCCACTTATGAATGAAACGAGACCGGAAGGAGCCGCCAGTTAGGAAAGAAAGCAAAAGAACAGTAGAAAACACTTGGATTGGTGGTCATCCTCCTTTTCTATGGTCGAATGGGATGCGACAGACACAGAATGGCGCGAAGAGGACAGGCATGAAAGAGGAAGCGTGGACACCGAAAATAAGATAGCGACTTCAAGGCAAAGCCTTCTCTCATTTACCAGTCGTGACATTGCTATGATCTTGATCAAGGACCTGCTACATCATTCACTGGAAAAATCATCTAAAAAACGAACAGGACCCGTGCCTTCAACCTCAGTTCTACATAGAGGACAAATCTAACTGTCCAGTAATTCGCGATTACGAAACGTTCCTGGAAAGTTTGGGACAATTTCTGTAAGTGTCTCTAATGATCAACTGAGCTGTAAAATTTGGCAGAATACACTGCTCCGCATAATTATAAAGCCACCTATGTTTTCTGCAAAAACTCTTTTCCTAAGATGCGTTCGAAGAAGCTTCTATATGGAAAAGGATGTAGGTATAAATGCTCTTTGCACACCAGCACAAAGTTCCAGCTTTGAAATTTGAAGGGAGTTTTTCTGCAATTTTTCGAAAAAGCCGCTCTGACCTATTCCGCATAATTATAAAGCCACCCCATACTTTCTTGTTGCCTTTCTTTCCTGCTCGATTAAATTTTTTTGTTGTTATCTACACTTCGTCTTTAGGCGAAAACAATATGGAAACCGTCATCAATCAAAATAAAGGAAATGGTAACAAAAATCGTGAAAGAGTTGAGAGGCAGTCGCACTGCCCGAATTTCGGGCCCGGCTTTGCTTCAGAGTAAACAATTCTTCGAGCATTGTGCAGGATATGGAGTAAAATTGAGCCTCGGAGATCGTTCGTTGCTTTCGGATTCAGATAAACGCCGCCTCATAAGAAAATCAAACACTTGCACCAATTTGTGCTTGGAAATCAAACCTTATTTGAAACTTAAATCTCCAGCAGGTGCCTGTTCGGCGTCTGTGGCAGAACTGCAAGTTCACTCACGAGTTGGAAATGTAAAGCGCATTGTTTATGACAACAAAACATCTCGAAAACCGGGACAATTTTGTCAAGAAGTGAAGCCGAGCGGACCGGAGTTAGGTCGGGTTTTTATCTGTCACTTCCTACGCCTTGTCTCCCTTTCTCGAAACATTTTCTTACTCTAGATAACTTCTTCTCATGGAGAAGCGTATCCTGGAGGTAAAGAACTTCGGAAGAAAGGCAGGTAAGTTGTGAAATGACAGGTAAGGAACCGACCTCACTCCAGTCGCTCGGCTTCACTTCTTGACAAAACTGTCCCGGTTTTTGAGATGTTTTGTTGTCATAAACAATGCGCTTTACATTTCTCACTCGTGAATGAACTTGCAGTTCTGCCACAGACGCCGAACAGGCACCTGCTGGAGATTTAAGTTTCAAATAAGGTTTGATTTCCAAGCACAAATTGGTGGAACTGTTTGATTTTCTTATGAGGCGGCGTTTATCTGAATCCGAAAGCAACGAACGATCTCCGAGGCTCAATTTTACTCCATATCCTGCACAATGCTCGAAGAAATTGTTTACTCTGAAGCGAACCTGGCCCGAAATTTGGGCAGTGCGACTGCCTCTCAACTCTTTCACGATTTTTGTTACGATTTCCCTTTATTTCAGATTATGGTGACGGTTTCCTCTCGTTTTCACCTAAAGACGAAGTGTGGATAACAACAAAAAAATTCAATCGAGCAGGAAGGAAAGGCAACGAGAAAGTATGGGGTGGCTTTATAATTATGCGGAATAGGTCAGAGCGGCTTTTTCGAAAAATTGCAGAAAAACACTCTTCAAATTTCAAAGCTGGAACTTTGCGCTGGTGTGCAAAAGAAGCATTTATACCTACATCCTTTTCCATATAGAAGCTTCTTCGAACGCATCTTAGGAAAAGAGTTTTTGCAGAAAACATAGGTGGCTTTATAATTATGCGGAGCAGTGTATATGTCACCACTACAAGTTATAGGTGTGAGGGGGTTTCATGAGCAAACAGTTAAGCCAGCAACCCAGGCAGAATTTTCTTATGTAAGTGATTAGCTAAGGCTTGTAGGGTTTTGACGCCCTAGAATTAGACCTCTCATTCAATGCACTACTCGCCTTAACCATCCACTGTTAGCCGCCAATTTTAGGCAGAAAGCAGTTGAGGCAGGTGACTTCTTCTGAGGGACAGCGTCGTGCTCTCTGAATGCATAAAAATGTGGTGAGAAGTATGTTTCGAATTACACGCAAATATCCACCAACGGACACGCCGGCGAGTGCGCCTTTACACCCTGATGTGCTATCGCGAATTCGACGGTGGCCGCGGGCGCACCGCGCTCCCGGCCGGTCCACTTGCACTCGGTTGCCAATGCGCTTTGAAGCCATGGAACCGTCCTCATACGTCAAGGCCAGGCGTGCGCCTACGTCACAACGCGTGTCGGTGCCCGTAGCAGCCGATTACCGGTGACAGGCCGATGTTCACCGGGTATCGGATGAGGTCAGCCAAAGGGGACTGTTTTTCTGCTGTTTGGGCAAGCAGGGAGCGCTCATCTGGGAGCAGTCCCTACAACCATCTCGGCGACACGTTGGTTTCATGAAGCCTCGAAAAGAGGAAGAGTAACTAGAGAACGAGTGTGTCTAATACGCTGTGCCATCTGATAGATTTCATCTCTGAGGGAGGTGGCCTAGGGAGGTTGAGGGTGTTACTCTAATTCTTTCGGATCTCTTCCAGTGAGGATCCTCTTTCACGGAAGGTCTCTAGGCGGTTGGTGAGGGCCACAACCGCGGCACGCCGAAAGCTGCACTTTAAAGGAACGCTTCCCGGACATGAGACCGTGGCGGGACCGGAAAATTTTGTGACGAAATGCATGGTAGGTACGGATCCACGTGTCGAACGCACGAACGTGAACAGGATTCACTTCAAACCTTCCCATGAACGTGGATCCGTACCTACCATGCATTTCGTCGCAAAACCACTTCCGGTCCCGCCCACTGGTCCATGGTCCGTGGAAGATTCCTTTAAGTGAAGGATTCGAGGCCGCCTCCAAAAATAAGCCCCTTGTTCCGCTCCAGGATAGCGTGGCTAACTACCTGGAGGTCTATCCTAGCCCGCACACGACAGAGCCTGGCAAGCTACTCGTGTGCCTTCAATATGCCGAAAACAGCAATATGGATGGGCCTCATTCCCCTGAACCTGAGGGAGCCCCCAATACGGCAGCGTTGGGTAGGACCGCTCGGGAGAGGCTGCTAGAATCTCAGGGCCCGGATAGGCTGCCTAAACGAAGAAGGACTAAGATGGCGATCTGTACTTTCAACGCACGAACGCTTGCATCCGAAGCTCACATCGAAGATCTGATGATGCAGGCCAGGAAGATCAAGTACGACGTCATCGGACTGACCGAGACGAGAAGGCACCGCCCGCTACACGCCGTTTTCGATACTGGAGAAGAACTGTTCCTTGGAACATGCGACAGCAGAGGCGTTGGCGGTGTGGGTGTCCTCGTCAACACGCACTTGGCCATAAACATCGATTCGTACGAAAGCCTTACGACCCGAATCGGACGTTTGAGATTGAGAAGATGTGGTTCAACTCCTGCTTTGACAATCTTCGTCGCCTACGCACCAACATCCAGCTACGACGAAGGAACACGAAGCACGAAGCATTCTATATGGAATTGGAGAAGTTCTACAAGGAAGATCATACCTTCTTCAAGGTCATCGTCGGCGACTTCAACGCCAAGATTGGCCCGAGAAGAACGGCTGAAGAACTTCACATCGGTACTCACGGAATGGATTGGAATGAGCAGGGCGAAAGACTGTCTGAGTTTATCATGTCGACCAACACCATCCATGGTTAAAGGCATACCCCAGGATCACATTGGTGTGGCTCATGTGCACGAATGTGAATGTACTGGTGGGAAGTGGGCCGGCAGTAAAGAAAAAAGGAAAAGAATCCGTCAAAAACGCTTAGGTTAAGGGCTCACTCACCTTCCTAATCGGCTGTGCTAAGGGAATGAGAGACTAAGCGCGGAGAGGAGAGTATGAGGCGAGAGAGCACTACAGATGAGAGAGCGCCAGACAACAGCCTGATAAGAAAAAAAAGTCTGCAGCTTGGGCAGCTTACTTTGCAAGGCCTAAGCGCTCTTATCGGTCGGTCTTCGTGCACGAGGACGCCACATCTGTGATTGTCCTCTAGGGTTCTATACTAGTGACCGAAGAGAAGCGTTCACACGAACTCTGCCTGGGTTGTGCCTTTAATCACAGTTCCGAAAGCCCTCTCACCACTCGTTGGACTTAGA
>MU868653.1:15830-32671 GCA_036418205.1 Ostertagia ostertagi | reverse complement strand
GAGCAGGGTGAAAGGCTGTCTGGGTTTATCATGTCGACCCATACCATCCATGGTAAGCTCGCAGTTCCAGAAGCCCTCACAACTGCGCTGGAAACTACTGGAGTCACCTGATGGACAGTTCCATAACGAGATAGACCACATCATCTTCAATCGAAGGTTTTGCCTGACCGACGTCGCTGTTGTTCCAAAGTTCTACACGGGATCGGACCATCGTCTCCTCCGCGCAAGATTCCACTTTTCGATGCGTGTTGAGAGAGCCTCAAAGTTCAGGAAGCGAAGCCCCAGGACAGTCATCAACTGGGATCACTTCACTTCTCTTGTCAGCTTATGGGAGGATTCCGTTATCGAAAACATCGACGAGGAATATCATCGGCTCGTTGAACACCTTCACGAGAGTGGCAGGAAGGCAGAGAGTTTGAAAGTCACCAAGGGACGTCTGTCTCCGGAAACTCTCGAGCTGATACGCCAACGTGGAGCCGCACGAGCTGCAGGCAATCACCAACTCACGTCCGAGCTTGCGAAGCTATGCAGAGAGGCGATAAAGGAAGATCTCAAGGAGCGAAGAGCAGCAGTATTAGCTGAAGCAGCAGAGGCTGGGAGGAGCATCCGCAATGCCCGCCGAAGCTTTGCCAGCTACAAGACCAAGATGACCTGCCTCCGACGTCCAGATGGAACAGTCATGAGAAACGGATTGTTCATGATGCCCGAACATCACCGAATGCTCCAGCTACGTGTACCTAGGTCGGGAAATCAATATGATGAACGATCTAGCTCCAGAGCTGAGCAGGAGGAAACGAGCGGCTTGGGGAGCGTACAAGAACATCGAGGGAGTAGTGAAGAAGACGAAGAACATCCGGCTCCGTGCCCACCTCTTCGATTCCGCTGTCCTTCCTGCCCTAACCTACGCCTCAGAGACTTGGACTCTGCGCAGGCAGGACGAGCATGCGGTCAGCGTTATCCAACGCGCTGTCGAGAGGACGATGCTAGGAGTAACCCTATACACGCAAGTGCAGAGGGGAATCCGGAGTTCCGAACTACGCCAACGATCGAAGATCAGGGACGCTGCCGTTTTCGCCAAGGAATCGAAGATAAGGTGGGCCGGACACGTCATGCGATTTTGCGATGACCGTTGGACCAGAGCGGTTACCGACTGGATCCCTCGGGACGTCAAACGAACACCTGGACGACCGCCGGCCCGATGGTCAGACTTCACGAAAGCTCTGAACGAAAGGAATGAAGGACTTCGTGTCCCTCGAGCGAGGAGGATCCACTGGACAACTCTGCACGCGACAGGGACGAATGGAGACGTTGCTGGCGCCCGCTCGAGCAAATCGATGATCAACGGGACGACAGGTGATACAGGTGATACTCTAATACATATTGCGCTTTTGTCAATGTGCGTATCGGTGCATGGGGCTGCACACTCCCTCCAGCCAGCCGGCCACTAGTAGGTATTTTGAACCGCCGACTGACGTCCCTCTGTCTCGAGGGGAGGGGGGGGGAAGAGGATGTTGGGTCCGCTTCTCCTATAGCGTGCCCAGGAAAAGGCAGTGGGGCTAATGGGAACCCCTGGCTGGGGTGCGGCGTCGGAGAGCGGGCTCACCTTTCGCGACATTCTGCGAAACAACCAATTTGTATGAAACTGCTGTAGGATGTAGGATGCGAGCGCATCGCGAACTTAACGTGCATGACCGCCCTCTCATGGGTTTGTGCCAACGGTACACACTGCGCGCGACCGATAACAAGGCTTCGTGGTCGAACAAACTGGCCGGTCATGAGGAATTATGTTTGAGGTGGCACAAATATGTAGTTCAAATTGTTCTCTGGCCTGATCTTTGCTGTAACCTACTTTTACTTTACATTAATTCCATCGTGTTCTTACGGCCTCAAGGTTATGTTGGGTTTGGTGACACAAATAAGAGGTAATGCCGCGCTTATAGATCTTCATATTGCTCCTGTTGCTTGTATTTTTGCTTATTTTTAAATTTTGGTTGTATTTCACGCATGGCATTCATGCTCGGAATAATCCAATATAACACCGCTCGATGCTTTCAGGCGACGACAGCGCAGCCGGATGGCGAGTTTGTATTTAGAGAAAAAAAAAGAAATGCTAAAAGTCACATGAGGTCTCGCTGTTCGAACATTGGTGCTTGAATCTGCTGCGGTTGGTCGTGTTGTTGTTGCAGGCTGTGTCACTGCTGGCGGCATGCTTCTCTCCCTGCAAGAGTTGATTCGTAGGAGAAGATTCTCATGGCAGGTCTTAGCTTCTCCGCGTATGGCTTTCGTATCGCGTCCGCAAGGACGCTACATAAGCAACAACTATTGCTGAACTCAAAAACTGGTTTCTTCAATTTTCGAGGCAGCAGTTATTGTAATTTGGGCTTCTTGGAGTTAGACACGAGAGTAAAACGATTAAGAGCATGGAGAATATAGGATGGTACAAAATGTGATTGTGATTTATTTCTCGGTGATGCTTGAACAGTGGTAGATAGCTTGTTTGCAATGCTCAGTGGAAGCCTTCGCTGACTTGGGATAAAGGACGGCGAGAAGTTGTTCTCATATGACGGTAAAACCAGATCACTCGTGAAGAGCATATCTGCGTACGGATGAAATGGTATGCAGGTGAACGTAGCAGCTTCGTTCCCAATCTGCGTTGCGTCTGGCCTTTGGCGCATGTCTGCCGGGGGCCTATCTAGAAAGCTGTTTCGTCTTCCGACAATATAATAATATCCATTACTATTTTGAAGAGTTATCTTTTCGCCGATCTTTGGCGTGACTGATCTTCGTCTGTCTTCCCCCGCTGCTCTAGGTTATCATGTGGACGCCCTTTCTGGGAATGCGTTGCAGATCGCAAAATTGTGTGCTGTACCCAGTCTGACTTCCTCACGGCTCACAGGTAGAGGCTTCAGCGATCGACTTGTGGAACCTACCTTCAAAAGATGTTCCCCTTATATTGCACATAATCCTACAGTTGTTTCTACTCTACACCTTGTTCGTGGCAGGGCCGCGGTCACTGAGAAGCTCCGCTAGCGCTATGGCTTTTTATTTTACTTGAAGGCTCCATGACCCTGGAATTCACTGTTCTCCCCCGAATAAGGATAATGTATATGGTCATTTAGAACCATGTTCAAAGTCGAGGCAAAGGAGAATTTTACAAGAGATAGAGTCAAGGCGAAGCTCAAGAACGGCTTGTAATGACAAGGTTGAAGCTGGAAGGGCTGATGGAATGATGTAGGTTGTGAAGCGGCAACATATATGTCTTTGTAGAGGCTGAACACCAGCAGAACGTGAAAATGTATTGAGCGTGTGAAGCTCATTACCTCGAAGGCAGCGATTACAACAGCTCCTAAAAGGGTTCATAGGAAACGTGGTGGTGCTCAATGGTACGCCAGTGGCGAAAAAGCAGAGAAATCCGTCAAGAAAACGCAAAACGGGACCCCTTTTTTGGCCGTTGGTTTTCACTCATGAACAGGTAACAGCTCAGAAAGCGGACGTATGAACGAGTTCACGCAACGCGTTTGGTGGCACCATGCCAAACCACGCTCCAATCGAGTTGCTCCAGTTGTGCCGCTGCTGGCAACGCAGCTCGTCCAAATCACCAACTAAACTAGTGGGCGGATCGCTTTTGGGGCGGAGTGCTTTTCGAAGTCCTGCTCAGCAACCAGCGCACCTTTCGTCGTGAAAGCGCCACACCTCGCTTCCTTGGCAGCCAAGTAACTGCTTCGTGTGGTGCATATGCTTTCCCAATGCGCTCCCTCTCAATCGTGATCGCTTCCTTTGAGCTATGATCAGTACATTTCCTCGTCTTGACTCTACATCACCAGCACATGTGGTAGTTTGATTTACTTTACTTGATGTATTATTCTATTCAATTGATGTTTTTGTTATCGAGAGCTCTGTTACCCATTTGCTTATTTTTGTTATCCTCATGAAGCATGGCTCCCAAAGCATAGTTTTTGGTGAATACCGAGACACGCTGTTCCCGCGCCTGGAACCTTTTAGTAGCTTTTGTGCTGCACTCAACTCCGCAAGCATCGTTCTACATATTATTATTTGTTGTACGCAAGTTCTCCTTTTGGTGTGCTTGCAATCTTGGCCTGACGGTGATCTCCATTTGCCGTGTTCATGGCCTCGACTTGACTCTGATACTGGTACCATTTTTGAGCATTTATTTGGAAGGCATGGTTTCGATACCTAGGCGGCAAGGTAGGTGGCTCTCAGAAGTGTTTACATGGGGTTCCACCCTAACCGTTCGGCTATATCATGAAACAAATATTAAGTTGTAAGGAAAGTTCTGGCTGTTTGCGCGCGTGTGCCATATAAATCCGAATTTCGTCGTGTGTCCAATCAACATATTGTGGCTACATAGGTAAGCAAAGAGTTCTTCTTTCTGAAAAAAAAAACACTTTCCCCGAGACTCCATAGTATTGAGATTGGTTTTCGAACGGTTTTCCTTTATTGAGTTCTTTAGTGTCCCAAAACGACCAGGCGATGCAATCACAAAGGTGAAATGAGAGAAGCACTGCATTCGGAAGCGGAACCGGTTTCCTGGTCTTCAAAAAAATTTTGAAATGGAGACGACCCGATGAAGCCAAAGAACGAGCTGGTCGCATCGCTAGTTTATCACGAAGTTTTGATGGAAGCAGTTCAGAACCACTTTGAGCGAAGTTATTTCTTGAAGATGAGCTGTCGAAACGGCCAGAACTTTCCTTATAACCTAGTACCTTGGCGTTATACTTCACTGTTACTGTCACTGTTACTTCACCGTTATACTGCAGCATACCGCTCGCTGTAGCTTTTCTTCCACCTTTCTAATTTCCGCGCTGCTTACTTGGTACTTCAACCTCCCTTATGGCTCGTGATGCTACTTACACCAAGTTCGTGATTCAGTGACAACTACGGTCATATTCAGGACACTACATAAGAAGTTTGTACTTTATTATCGAGTAACCTTAAGGCGTAGCCTCACTTCGTCGCGTTGGTACTAGTTGCAGCAACGAAGATCACTTGTTGGTTCACGCTAAAATGTCACTATGCACACAAATACTGGGGCCCAACGAAGATTCCGGCATAGCCACACACCGTGCAGTTGGCGCTCGAAATTCGTTTTCGACAATAGAGCCGTTCTCAGAACGACAGATAAAACCTCATCAGAAATTATGTCTAGGTAGAAGAAAGAGAAGACTGTGGTGTAGGGAATTGTATCTTCAATACAGCGGCATACACACATGTTGCATGACTGTGTGCGCCAAGTGGCGGGCAGCATCTAAAGTAGGCGAATGGCGCAAAAATTAAATGCAAAACGTCTGACTTGAGGAACGGCTTCGTGCGCAGCCTCATATACCAGCATGTGAACTCGCTTCCGTTTTCTTATGTGGCTCTTGTCATTACACTCTCTGTCTACCCCTTTCCGAGCATCGCTCGCGCAGCCGTTCCTATTACTCATAAAAGTGACACCCCAATTGATTGTGAGTGTTAATTCTGGTGAGAGATGTTCGTGCTGTGTGAACTAGAGTGAAAACTATCTTTTGAATGTCGATTTAATAATTGTCCGAGGCGTCACACATGTGCACGTCACCGCACCATGATTTCAAAACCTATGTTCTCTCAGTCTTGTTTGTAAACATTACCCATTCTGAGCGAGCACTAATTCTATTTTTATTAATAAGCGCCACCTTTTAGGCAGGGAGGGATAGGTGAGTGATTAGGAGTGTAGGCTCACGTCTGCACTCTTGCGGACAACGGATGTGATCCTTGTCATGGCAAGAACCATGCCCTGCAAAAATTGCAAAAATGGTTCTAGTACCAGCGTCAGGCCCAGGTTGACAGGCCGGCTGATGAAGACCCCAGTCACAAAAATCATGTCTAAAGTCGAAAAAGAATCAGTGATAAAGCTAGGACGTCACCCGGAAGTGGCGCGCAGAACCCCCGCCCGAGTTCTGTGGTCAGTATGCGAGGGCTACCGAGGAGTGAACGGCCTCGGCCAAAGAAGCTAGTTCGAATCAGGACTCTTGACCTAGGCTCGTAATTGGAAGTCGCGAACGGTTACTGAATTCCGGAAGGAATTACGGAAGGGAGCCAATTCCAGGAAAATAGGAGAAATCGTTTAGCCACACTACGATGGAACAGATACGAGATTTAACGGTCCGGCTCCAAAGGATCAGAGTCCTTCAAGGATTTCGTCTCTGCCGTGAACAAAACCAATGATTGGATCATGAGAATAATCAGAACGAGCGTAAGGTTAGAAGCGGAGGAGGGTTACTGGGCAGTGCTGTCTGTGTATGCACTGCGAGCCGGTTTCCCCGAAAGTGAGGGGAAAGAGTTCTATCTGCGTTTTGACTAGGCAGTCGGATCGACTCTGGAAGGTGACACAGCACCTGCCTTCCTGAATTCCGAATCCGTAGCGGCAGAAGAGACCAAGTACGGGTGCACGGAGGTAGAAGGCTAGGTACGAGAAATGCAGTACGAGAGAGGGTTCTAGGCTTGGCCACAGCTCACGGTGGTCTGCAGAAACGTTCTTCGCGAAAAGGGAGACAAAGAAGGTAATATACAGCGGTGGAAAGAGATGAACGGAAATCGACCATGTGACCGATGTACGAAGGACATCAATTGAAATTGTAAAAGACATCATGGTACTCTCAGGCGAACAGAGGACCGCAACATAGTTCCCTTCTGGCAAGTGGAAGTATTCTGCCAGATCTTTACGGACCAGGACAGCGGTTGGAGCGACATGGCTCAGATTTCCCACCATGCCTTAAAGTGAGCACTATAGGGGGGACGCGATGATGAGATTGATTAGGGGGTCAAGGCAATGTGAATCGGGAGAGAGAAAGTCTAGCGATGCGTGCATTGGATTGATGAAAGAAGCATATGAATGCTGGCAGAATAGGCGGAGCTCGGAGGATTCGCCGTCTGCAAAAGATTCGAAGCTTGCGATGCATAATCGAGGCGAAGACACTTAAATGGACGCAGGAAATTCCGGCATAGGATCGAGACTACTCAAGACATCGGGGTGGAGAATGTTGGCACTACTGTGAGTAATTTGTGTCAAGCTGAAGGATATGGAAACAGTGCTTCTGTACGAGCAGTTCCCTCAAAGACTACGCACAGGTAGGTGCCACAGCCGAGTATGTCTTCCAAACTGAAGGGTCACGATGAAGTGCTCCAGCCACCCTGGGATCGAGTTGAGTGCGCCTGCCATGAAGCCATGTTCGAGCGGCTAGTATAGTCAATGCTGGAGAAGGTGCACATCTCTCGAAAACAAGTCGGGTTATGCCCGAAAGGTTCACTACGGGACTGTCTTCATTACCAAGCAGGTGAGAGAGAATGTCGCAAAATGCGACTTATTCAATATTCCCAGACAAGTAAGTGACGATATTTACAATCGTTCGGTAGATCTTTTAACATGAAGGCTAGGAATCCTATTTCTCAAAAAATAGATTCTTCGGAGAAAATAATGCTCATAGGAAAAGGTTTTAGGTCCTCAATAATCACGTATCCAGGCTGTATAAAAGCTACGCCACGTTATCCGCATGACTAGATTGCGGCTGCTACGAATCGGATTCTTATTCCGATTCCGTCAATTCCGGCAGGTTTCGTCTGTTCCGGCACTTTCTTCACTACCAATCATCCCATATTCATCATCAATAGCTAGGTATCGTGCGAGCCAGCGCTTACAACTCGACGTCCCCCCGCAATGGCATCTCCGTAGCTGGTCGTGCTTCTGATAGGCCCAATAGTCTGCTCTCCGCTAGCCAAAGGCGGGTGTCTAGTCATTCGTTCTACGCTACTTTCGCTGCATTATCTACTACTGCTGCTTATTCAGGTCAAGCTGTACTCTCGCCAGCGGCCGTATTCGAAGTCCATCTTCAATAGATTGGTCAGCTGCCTACTGGAGCTATTGGTACTTTCTGTGTCGGAACACTTCTATCCACTCAATCAAGATTCTATTTATTTGGGGCCAAAATTCACCAATACCGCGTGGAAAGTGAACAGAGCACTACGAGCAATCTTTTACAGAGATTATTAGATAGAGCGCTGACTATTCTCCTACCTTCTTCCCTTGTACTCGACTGTCTACCTCGCTTAGTCTGTGCTCCAGATGGCGCTCGGGGAACGGAACTCGCCAGAACATCTGATCTATCAGATGAAGGTTTTTTAGACGGAGTTAAGGAGTGATACATGTCCCTCACGACCGAACTAATGAGGGGGACATCGATGGAGAGACTGCAAAAATCAGCTCTGAGCACAATCCTCTTCCTGCTCACCCCAAACTTCATGGCATAGGAGCTAATGGAAGGATCACTGAAGAGTATCTTCTGACGTCATCGCCCTGACAGCGAACAACAGTGAAAAACTTTATGAGGAAAATGGTAGGAGCTGCTTGCAGAGGGTGGGCCTCGGTAGGAAGTGGAGAAGGCGAGGCTTCTGAACTTTGAGAGGGTGCACAGACAATCGTGAACGACCAGGAGGAGTAAATCAAATGAGTAGAAGAATTTCGATACCTGGGAAGTGCATCGCCTCTAACGGTAGAGCCCACCGAACGCGCGAAGGAGTCTATGGGTAGTTCGGCGCTGGAGGGAAAGGGGAAGGTGTACCAGACAGTGGTAAGGTCTGGGTGCTATAGGGCAGTGATTACTGACTCCTGAACAGAATTCACGAAATGCTTCGTTTTTCAGCTTTTTCGCAGCTTCGTTTTTCACTTATTCAGTGTGATGGTGGTTGTGCTGGACATGGACGTAGACAGAACCGAGTATGTCGGAGAGGTCAAGAAGACTGTCTCTGCCCAACAGGAAATGCGGCACAGGTGGCGACGCATAACAAGGACAATGGATCCCACTGCGCGGAATCACCGCAAGGGAGAAGGAGAAAGTGTAGACGTGTATTATAGCTGCGCGAATATTTCGTGAGTGTTCTCCATCTTTGCACGGTAGACCGCCTCGTCGACACGTTTTCCGAAGAAATACTCTGATTATGCCGCCTTAAATCAGTATCAATGTTACACACGGAGTGGTCAACAGACTTGTGCGGTCGTCGTGCCGCCGCGCGCGGCCCACGCGGCGTCGCGACGCGACAATTTCCGGTGAGCACAGGATTTTTGAATGGAGCAATGAAATGTGCGCAGTTCGGAGTAATCTGGGGGCGCGCATATCAATCTCCTACTTGCTTGCTAAGGCTCCTGCTTTGAAAATAGAGTGAACAAGCCTGTTTTTGAAATGCATTATATCAACTGAAAAAATCGATTTAAGTTGTCTGTTAAAAGGCCAGGCTTGTTTGGCATTCCTTCAACATTCGAATCAAATGGCGCACACAGAATCTCGTCCACTGCAGTTGTGGCGCAGCGGCCGATCACAGGCGCGCTATCTGAACGATTCTGTCGATATACACCCTTTTCACACCACTTGCGCTTTGGGATGTGTGTGGAACGCACCACCATTGCTCTGTTCATTGTGGTCATTGTGGATGTTCTGCAGTCGTCTGACAAGTTTTGCTCTTCACGAAATTAACGCGCCGAAAGTGATCTCTTTTTGTTGGTCGCTTAGTGGAGAACTGAGTATATATTTTTGATTTGACGTAGGTTTTATTAGGCCAATGTTGTGAACCCGTTCGGCGATGAACATGTCATCGCTACTTTGATCTTGTTCAGTGTTCGCAATCTGATTATGTCAATTTAAGAGATGATCCAAAAAGTACTCGCCTTCGTCGTGTCTTGCCTTCTTGTATAAGATTGTTCAGATTGTTAATAACGCTCTCGATGACTCGATTTGCCTGAAGTACTTCTCATTCAAGGAACAATTTTGAAGAGTTGCTAGTAGCTGACGGTACTGATTGGATGCTTCCATACAATGTAGACACACTGACATCACGACGAGCAGCAGCTATAGCTGCCCCTGTACTTGACGCTTCTGAGCCTCCAGACATGAGCGAAGCCGAATAAGAAATGATGCAAACTCGGTAGGTACTAAACTGCTATTGTAGTTGAGGCATCAATAGGGAAAACAAGTAGATAAGGATACCATTGTGGATAACCACATCTATTTCAATAACAATAGGTTCATTCTATTTTGTCTTCAGAATAGCTCGTACACACAATGGCAGTTGCCAGGTAAGAGCAACTTATCGAAGTTTCTTACCACGCCTGCGAGGCAAAGTGTGCTGCGCAAAGCGTAGAGCGAACAAACTGAGTTAGGTCTGCTTTGTGTCGGTAACTAGACAGTGTTCTGGAATGCTTTCAGTGCTGATGAACTTTCGTCCCCGTTTTTGACCAGAATGTTGGGAAAGCTTCAGGTGCTCAGCACCAACTTGAAATGTACAAAACAACCGAATGGTAGGTGTTCGTTTCCAGAGGTGAATATCACAGGTAGGTGATCAGGCGATTAGCTAAGAAGAAAAGGACAATCGATCAAGCGAATAGGTGAGTAAACGCAAAGAGGAATTAGCAGTCGCTCGGAGCCGACTGAAGCAAACCCAACCAAACCAATGCGTATGCAGTCCTACTCGACCGTCGCGTGTTCATTGACCCCACGCCTACTCGTAGCCATATGGTTGTCCTATAATGAGGTCGATTGAAGGCGTGGGACTCCCTTTTCCGCAGTGGTAGACCGGTTTACAAAGCCGTTTCCACCCAGACATCCATGCATGCGTGTTTGTGCAGTTAGGGTATGTATGTGTTTCCTGCAGGGTCCTGTTTCCTGTTATCCTGCAGGGCGGCACAGTCGAAATCTTGCATTCAATCAAAAGGAAAGTAAATGGAGGCGGTCCTGGCCCTTTCAAAAAAGTAACACCATAGCTTGTAAATAGCATGGCCATTAAATAGTGCCTGCCGAGCCTCTACACCCGGTTAGCTATGCGGGCACTCAACAGGCAAGACAGTAATGTGAATCGGTCTCATTTTCAGTACATTTGACGCTTGCCTCCGAAGCTGATATCAGAGGTCTAACAATGCAAGCCAGGAAGATCAAGTACGACGTCATCGGACTGACCGAGACGAGAAGGCACCGCCCGCTACACGCCGTTTCTCGATACTGAAGAAGAACTTTTCTCCAGAACTTGCTACAGCGCAGGTGTAAGCGTCCTCGCCTACAGCGCGCCCTGGTTATGAACATTTTCCCGCACAAAAGTCACGAAATTCGAATCGGACGACAGACGAGAAGCCTGATACAACTCAAGCTTTGCCACTCTTTGTTGCCTACGCACACATATTATGCTACGATGGGGATTAGCTTAAACCATTCTATGTGTATAGAATTCACCTTTCCTGCGTTGGAGACGGGAGTAAGTTAGCGAAAATTTCAGATAGATCACATAATTCTTGAACAAGGGCTCCATACGACCAATGTCGCTGTCTTCTGTAGTTCTACACGAGTCGGACTTCATCTTCTCCGCGGCTGATTCCTCTTTTTGATGCTTGGAAAGCTGCTAACTGCAAGAGGGTAAGACCTTAGATCTGACCCTCCTTGTGGCACAATTTACAGTGGTGACTGGAAGCAGACTTTTGAAGTCACCAAGAAACAAACTCTTCGGAAACTCGAGCGAGCTGTTGTCAACTAACTTACGACTTGCGAAGATATGCGAGAGGCGATGAAAGAAAGCTCAAAAGTGGAGTTTTTGAAAAAAGGCAGTCCAGTAGAAACCAAAGAATAGGTGGTCAATGACGCGAAGTACCGAGAAGAGCGTTTGAAAACCTATGAAATGGAAACTCTATTCCCTTTGGTTTCCATATGAAGCGACTCTCATCAGTGCTGCCCTCCTCACCATAACGCTTCCTCTGCTGAACGGCTAGAGGTTCAGAGGGCGAGAGGGGACATACCGGCACGGAGACGAGCGTGCTAGATTGCCGTGGGTACCTCCTCCGCACGAAGTGTATATCGGTCCTCAATCTCAAAGAGATTCGCCTCTCTTTCCATTAGGTAGGCATCTTCGACCTGCAACCGTTTCGTGGAATTCTGTTCTAAGAAGGAGATCAGTAGCATTACTCGAAGCAGCAGCGGCTGAGAGAAGCGTTCGCAACACCCGCTCAAGCTCACCTACTATAATACCGATGTGACCTCTCCCCAACATCCGTTTGGTGCTGCATCTAGAAAAGCTGCGCAGGAATTGTAACACACCGCGACTCACTCAGATTTCTTTGACAGCCATGTCCACCTACAGCCACGACGTCTGAACCTGGATGGATACGTTGCTCCTGCATTTCTTCCTTTGAGAATCTGATCACATCATACCGTTGATGGGGAATCGCACAACACTTGTTTCTGTCAGGAGCAGAAACATCTGAAGAACACCAACACTTACCTTCGAAACGCCGGCTTGACTCTTCACGCACTAGTTTTCTTGATGCAAGGTACCCACACCGTGGAACCATCAGAACCTAGTCAAGACGCAACAGGACACACAACGCGAGATATACACAGGATTGGTAAGCACCATACGATTTGCCTGCTCTCCGTGCTCTACAAATATTTACTCTGACATCCTAAAAGGATTGCAGAGCCCTGAATGGAGATATGCCATGCGAGCAGGCAGAGTTCTTAGGAGGTTCAGCACGACTGACCTTATCCGCACGGTTCACATATTCATTGAGCTTCCACCAGAATTCAAGACATCTACAGTAGTGCTCAAAATTCTTCGGTGGAATACTTCTTCGCCTTTGACCTCTTTTCTGCTGGATCAAATCAGTTCAGATTGGATATGTTTTGAAGGCTGGCCTTCTCCACTGGACAAGCATATTAATATCAAATGGGAAAGGAACTAACGATAAGAATGAAAAAACCATTCCGCTAGAAATTTCCGAGTATGACTAAGTTCCAGCTAAATTTAGAATCATTGTAAAAATCTCAACCCAGCAAGACAATCTAACACAGGATGTAAAATATTAAGCAAATCCAATACTCTGTTGCTAAACTTCTGTCACCTGTATCACCTGTCGTCCCGTTGATCGTCGATTTGCTCGAGCGGGCGCCAGCAACGTCTCCATTCGTCCCTGTCGCGTGCTAGAGTGGTCCAGTGGATCCTCCTCGCTCGAGGGACACGAAGTCCTTCATTCCTTTCGTTCAGAGCTTTCGTGAAGAAGTCTGACCATCGGGCCGGCGGTCGTCCATCGGGCCGGCGTTTGACGTCCCGAGGGATCCAGTCGGTAACCGCTCTGGTCATCGCAAAATCGCATGACGTGTCCGGCCCACCTTATCTTCGATTCCTTGGCGAAAACGGCAGCGTCCCTGATCTTCGATCGTTGGCGTAGTTCGGAACTCCGGATTCCCCTCTGCACTTGCGTGTATAGGGTTACTCCCAGAGTCAACCCTGCGTTGCGCAGTTCGCAACGGCACGTTGAGAGATCCTCAACGCACGCTGTATGGGCGGAGAGCAGACGGCTCGAGCATGCGAGTGTGAATGTTCGCGCGAGAGAACGTGTCTAATCGGGCGAAACTGCGCAACGTGGCCGTTGAGAACTGCGCAACGCAGGGTTGACTCTGGTTACTCCTACCATCGTCTTCTCGACAGCGCGTTGGATAACGCTGACCGCATGCTCGTCCTGCCTGCGCAGAGTCCAAGTCCCGTAGGTTAGGGCAGGAAGGACTAAACTTCTGTAGTCGTTGAAATGCCTTCTAAGGCCGAAGTATGGAACCAATCAATGAGTGCACTCTTTGCCGGGACAATAGATTGGTGACTGAATTAGTCGCTCCGTTAAAGGCAGCGATTACGATAAGGAGGAAAGGCATCGGGGAAGCATATGCACCACACGAAGCAGTTACTTGGCTGCCAAGGAAGCGAGGTGTGGCGCTTTCACGACGAAAGGTGCGCTGGTTGCTGAGCAGGACTTCGAAAGCACTCCGCCCAAAAGCGATCCGCCCACTAGTTTACTTGGTGATTTGGACGAGCTGCGTTGCCAGCAGCGGCACAACTGGAGCAACTCGACTGGAGCATGGATTGGCATGTGTCACCAAACGCGTTGCGATGAACTCGTTCATACGTCCGCTTTCTGAGCTGTTACCTGTTCATGAGTGAAAACCAACGGCCAAAAAAGGGGTCCCGTTTTGCGTTTTCTTGACGGATTTCTCCGCTTTTTTCGCACTGGCGTACCATTGAGCACCACCAGTCTCCTATAAACCCTTCTTGAATCTATCGTAATCACTGCCTTCAAAAGCACAGCATGGAAACCATTTTTTCATTGTGGAGGTGTGATGATTTTGGTCGCTCTATTGCTAAAAGACGAAGTAATACCATGGAAGTGCCACACATGTGAATACCTAGCACCTTTCGAAACCTGACTGTATACGTTCGCCTGCACCGATAGGTCTTCACTGGATTCGCATACACTTTACCGATTGCGAATCCTGTGACGACCTATCGCTGAAGTGGTCTGCGAGAAGACGGGCTCACGCACACCTGAATTTGAGATCCTCACAGGGCTCCAGCGTCATCTGTAGCAGTGCAAGTAAATTTAAGATGTTTGTCGGCGACGGCAGTAGGCATGTGTGGGGTCCTGGAGAAAACGTTCGATCCAAGATTATCAACAGCCATTCGTGAAACAAAGCACAGCCTCGATGATGGTAGACCGTAAATGATGCCGGTCCACCGCACAGGATTCGAGGAGATTCTAGAGGAGGTTGCGTATCAAAGCGTATTACAACTGTACGCTCCTGAGTTTAGTTTTAGCAATAGAGCAACGAAAAGCATCGGACTCGATTGTGAGTGAGGGTTTTGACAGCAGGGCGCGCTTTTAACGAGGGGGCTAATTCAGATACACGACCTGAGCGCCATTGAACCATTATAGGAAAGGGTAGGGAAGCATTTAGTAGGAATAAGAGTAAATATGGACAATAAACCTACTGGATTTGAAGAAAATTCGAGGAAGTTCATTCGCGTTCGATCGCTGGCCTTGTGCGGCGGCGGATACCTCGGCTCCCAACCATCACTCTGATTGGAATTCTGTCACTGCTTTTCATTTGTGCAGTATTCTGCTGAAGTCATCTAGTCTGCCGACCCATTTACTGCTAATCGAGTTAACTGTGATTCGCATCATCTACTACTTCTTCGCTATTTCTACTGATAGGCTGGTCGTGTTCTCGACCGCTTTGTGCTGTTAATTGATTATCGATTCTGGTCAAGGCGCATTCCCTTGTGGCGGGGAAAACTATCTTCAAGAACTAGTGCCACCCGGCTCGGTAAATAGTTTGATCTCTGTTTTTTGTGCTCCATGGCCTCTGAAAAGACTCCCCTGGTGGGCCGAGCTATTCAGGAACGACCTGCTAAGCGCTTTTGCCACGGTTCTCCTACTTTGACGAGCGGCTCGCTTCCGGATGCTGTGGACTTATTGATCAAAGATGACCATCTACCGGCTCATCTCAAGACGATACTTGGACATCTATTGGACAATTCAAATCGCATCAACGAGCTTTTAGCCAGGAATCGTGAGTTAGAAAGTGAATGAACTCTTGCGCGTGACAGGGACAAATGCAGACGTTGCTAGCGCCCATCGAGGTTTTCTACGAGGCGAGACGACGGGGAGGGGGGGGGCAACGAAGAAGCCATCTATGCTTTACATCCCACATTGGATTAATCTTCGCTTCTTGCAGTCACGCTGCTAAACCCCAACCCGATGCTTCCATATGAACATTGAGAGTACATTCGAATAAGCTACGGATTCTGCGGCTGTTACCTTTGTAGCCTTCTACACAGTTAACAGCTGAAGAATCCGTCAGCGAAATTGGTGCAAGGTCCGAGCACAACGAGGTTTTCAACGGGTCGTGGACCATCACGACGTTGTCCGAAATACTGGTTGGGAGTTCCTGCTCAGCCAGAGTCACCGCCTCTAACTAACTGAGCATAGGTGAACCATTGAAGAATTCATGAAGCTAGAGAATATCTAATGTGAAACGTCCCCACACAGCGGAA
Organism: Ostertagia ostertagi; assembly: GCA_036418205.1. Classification (NCBI taxonomy): domain Eukaryota; kingdom Metazoa; phylum Nematoda; class Chromadorea; order Rhabditida; family Trichostrongylidae; genus Ostertagia; species Ostertagia ostertagi. The sequence goes on along the minus strand of MU868653.1, from coordinate 16,780 downwards.
AAATGTGCGACAATAAGTTGCTGATGTGCACCATGTTCAGATTTTTTTCTTCGCTCCACTCCTTCTATACACCTTCTTTTAGAACTTAGATAGGACTAAATTGAGAGTTGATCAGGCTATTTTTAAGTACTGCATCAACTTAATTGAGACTATGCATTTTCAGGCAAGTTTCTGTACGAGTATTCAATTCAAGTTCATCCTGAACACGAAGATGAAGATCTAGCTGGTAAGTGATAAGAGATTCTCCATCAATCCAAATCACTAGTCCACCGTTGAAGAGTAGCTATTAGTCACTTGCTCGTGAATGTAGAACCCAGCAGGAATTGATTTAGACGAAATGGACACCTCTGATCAATGTGAGAAGAGTACTGCTGTTAGTGACTCTGCGCTGACACAATCGCTTGCTGGGGGCCATTTACATTGCGCGTTACAACAAATCTGTTACTAAGCTTCATTCAACCGTCAGGAGCAGAAGTTCTCTGAATCAGAGTTGACACACTTCAGTGTGGAAAAGTTCAGGAACATTGAGAAACTATTAGGTTGGCACATAGTTTTCAAGACCTTTTGTAAGTAATGCTGTAAAAATCTTCCGAGAAGTATTGAAGCTTTCCAACATTTCCAACGTAGCATAGGAAGTACCTATCCATGACGCTAGTCAGCTCATTTTCTAGTTGTTTCTTTTGTCAATTTCAAATTTCAAAGCCTCTTTCTGAGCCTCTCCATAATGACTAACAATTACAATCTTCCACCCGCCAGGCTACATAGAGGATCAATCGTAGCCACGCTAATAACCAGGGCACGCTCCTGCAATCCACGGTGTATCGGAGGCTCACTCTACTCAAGACTGATTTTCTTTCAGATATCCACACTCCAACTAGTTTGTGACTGTCAATCTCAATGCTCTGCCTTCCTACTAGCTGCGTTTTTGACAAAGCGCTTCGGATTTGACA